>VWYP01023816.1:61885-130999 GCA_013400435.1 Pycnonotus jocosus
TAATATATTTTATGTGTAACCACTGAGTCCTATCTTGGAGTGGATATACCCTCATTTCCATAATTCATACAGAATATTGATTTTAAAATTGATTTAAAAATAATATATAGCCTATCTTTGAGTTTCCTATGCAAAAAAGAAAAGGATCAATTTCTCCCTTTGTTTGGATATCCTACTGAGGAGGAGTTAATAGTGTTTTTCAAAGCTGATAGGAATGCAATTATGATTTTTTTCTGCACTGGACAAAAATATGCGTAGGGTGTAGTTTACCTATACTCTGTGTTACCCCTGCTTTCTCCCATGAGCAGTGCCTGTAATGAGAGTTTAGAATAAAAAAACCTGTGGCAAAACCATCTGTTTACTGGAATCAACATTTCTTTTACCTGCATACTGCACAGGACACTGAATACATGAAAACAAAATCTGAGACAGATAGTGGAGGCTTTCCCACAGGGCCTGGTTTTGTAGGTTGATTCAAGGCTCTCCACCACCCACATTAAAAGTGATGCCAAATATTTCAGTTGTTCAGTGAGCTGTTCTCCAGTCATTTGTATTTCTCTAATTATGTCCAGGTGCATGAAACTTAAAGCTTTTGCTTGCATAACTAGTTTAAATATTAATAAAAACCTCCCAGCTTTTTTACAAAACATAGATTTACACCACAACAGTCTGTAGATGCATGGGATTAGCTTTTTGCTCAGCTGGGGTCAGTCTAATCTGAGCCACACAAAACTAATCCTGTCCATCAGGCAGTGTAAAAACAAGGAAAGGAATAAATGGAAGTGTAATGTCAAAGACTCTTCAGCAGACAGTCTGTGCTAAGTATTTCTAAATGTCTGTAGAAATCATTGACAGGGAAAGGATACTCTCCCATAATTACATCTTTCTCTCCCAGGGATCTCAAGTGTATGGTAAAACCAAGCCAGATTTCTTTGGTCTGGAGAAGGGAATACATTATTTTTATTGTATTCTTTTAATTTCCTTATGTTGTTTGTCTTCTGGAAGATATATTGATCCAGATGACTTTCCCTACTCCATCACAGATAATAAGAAGGTGTAAATTTTAGTTCAGACTGTTTTGTAAAATTGAAACATATAGAGCCAGATCCTTGAATGTCCTGATCTGACACCTGAAGTTTTTCCTCTGTAGTGTCTGCAGTAATAAATATACATGTGGTGTAGCCGGTGTGTATGGTATGTTTCTCTGTGCTTCACCAGTGAGTGGACAACCAATTGGTCCCTGCAATTCCTTTCTTAGATCCAGAAGAATCAAATGAATGCTCGAAATTCATAACTGAACTTTAAAAGCCTAATATACATCATAGCAATGAATTGCTTCACTTCCTAAGATCTGTAGAGATTTTGGCATCTGCCTCATGTTGTGGTTTTCTCTTGTGGCTTTGAAGGGAATCTCGACTTTTAGCATTACAAAAAACCATTCAGCTGCTGTAGGGTCTGTCTAATTAGTCGCATTTTAAGGCCTATGGATAATTGCTAATGAATAGACATTGGGGTTGAAAGTCAGACAAAATGTTCTTGCTCATGTGCTTCAAGCAGAACAGCCATGTTTTCCAGCTTCTGTTTATGACCCTTAAATGAAGGAAGATGCAGGGGACCTGTTTGTTTTCTGTTAAACTAGGCAGTGAAAGATAGAACAAGTTTAAGGCAAATGTGTCACATTTATGTAGAGCAGACTCCTTGAAGCTGTTCTGAAGTCACACTGTAACAGCGTCGTGTTCCACTAGAGGTAAGAATTCTTCTGTATAGGTGGTCAGCAAATGTTAACTGTTAATGGACTGTAGTTATTAGCTAAAACAGAAATATTCACTGGGGTTTGTTTTGTTCTGTTGGTTTTTTTCCCCCAGATGTAGAAAAGACCAAATGCCAGCATGAACGCGAAGTAGCTCTTGGCAGTGGAGGTGCCTTCTTCCCGAGGGATGTAAGAGTTGGTCACTTCATTCCCCAGTGTGATGAGCATGGGAATTACCTACCCACTCAGTGCCATGCGGGCAGTGGATATTGTTGGTGTGTGGATAGGGATGGAAATGAGATTGATGGCACCAGAAGCGGTCCAGGAGTTCGACCACCATGTAAGTGGCTGAAGCGGTTGTTTCTTGTGTGTATCTCTCCATCTGAGAGCACTGTCTCCCAAATGTGGGGCTTAGTCCTTCCCTAAGATACAGCACTGACTTGGAGCAATGCAGATTTCTGCTGTCTCAGTGGTGGTGTGTCTCATGTCCCCAGCACACACTTTTCCTTCAGCCAGGGCATCTGGACAGCTGTGGTAAGCTTCTGAATAAGGTTTTCTAGCTGCTTCCTGGCCTTGAAATGGTGAGAGGCCCAGATAGTCTATGCCCTCTGGGAGCTGTAATAGCTGACTTGCCTCAGGAAATGAAGGATGTTCCTTCCTACGTCTTCCTCACTTCAGCTGCAAAATAAGATAGATTTTTCTAAACATTTGAAGCAAAGAGCAGTTACAGAGCCAAACATGAAAAGATTTATTATGTCAATTGCTTCTTCTCTGTCAGCCAAGGGGAAAATTTCAGAAGCTTTCTGCATCTGATTATAGTTTTTAATGTCTGCTTATAGGGCTGTTTCCTTCTAAGAAGTCTGACTGTGATTGTGTCTGCAAATAATAAGGAGCCTTGTTGTGCTGTGTGAGCTAATTTTTTCCCCATCTGTTTCCTTCTCTATTAACCAGGTCTGAGCACAGCCACTCCTCCTGTTGTCATTGGGCCCTCTGTTCGACCAGACACGGTACCTCTGCCGCCAGGAACACACTTGCTCTTTGCCCAAAGTGGTAAAATTGAACATGTTCCTCTAGAGGGAAACAATATGAGGAAAAATGGTGCAAAAGCCCTCTTGCACATTCCAGTAAGTAATTTACTATACTAAGTCCATGTTTTTTAGAAGATTCCTGACAAAGATGAAAGCTACTGTTTGTCTACATACCTCGATAATTTAAGTTGAAAACACAATTTTTACTCTTCATTAAAATTTCAGTATCCCATCAATTTGTTACTGAAAATCTCTGACCTGACTAGTCAAAAATCTTAAACCTAAGGTATAGAAAAAATAATTATTTCCTTTTAAAGAATGGCTCACAATAGATCACAAGACAAAAATCTAATCTTGCATGCCTCCAGCAGCTCTTCATACAAAATTTTCTGTATTCACACTTCTATTGACTTTCTGACTCTGGTATGAAAGTTTAGGAGACCTACAATAGCAGTAGGAGAAGAGGCCTTTTTTTTCTCCTTTGTTATTCCTAATCCCTCAAAGATTTTTCCTAAATCTTAATCTATTCCTGTTTTTTGGGTTTTTTTTTCAATCAGTTGTCTCCACTTCTTGGCTACACATATATTTTCCTTTCTTCTTTTTCTTGCTTCTTTCCCAATGTGTAAACCTGGTGGGTGGTAGATCTTTTTCCCATGCTTCTTATTACTGTCTTGAGAACCCTTTTTCCTGGAAAATGAATTCCTGATGCTGAGAACCTCTCTTTTCCACCACCTGTGTCACTTGCCAGCCCTTTCCCTGGCAGTTGCATCACGTTCATTTGTTTTTCCCAAGGCAAACAGGATTTCTGTTTTCATTCCAGTGTCTCTTCTTTATTTATAATAGACGGCAATATTGAGTAGCATGCTGATCTTTTTTATATTTGGTAAATCAAATACTGGCTACATTACACAGATTCATTTCATTAAATAGTACTATAAATTTCAGTGATGTAAGGGCAAAATCAAGGTTTTGTCCCTTATGTAAAGTGCTGCTGCAATAACATTAAAAACAAAAAAGGTAAAATGCTGTATAAAAATGGTGTAATAAGGCTGAAGGTGACATGATTCTGAATACTTGTCACCTAGTCTCATTATTTACTTGATCTAACTTTAAGTATCTTGAGGAAAGCATTTCCAAGAGATTAAGATGCAATTCTTTCTTGAAACTTTCAGTTAAAAGGAAATTTTCACTTTCTGCTAGCATTGTTGACTTTGTATTGTCTGTGTTGTATATTTGCAAAGTGCTACCAGAGGTGTTTAGATTGTTCTGCAACCCACAGAACTAATGCACAGTGACAAATAAGTGCATCTGTTTTAATTCATGGATTTGGAACATCTTTTTAAGTTGTTGTGTTGCAAAAGCAGCAACAGTGACAGACTTGGGAATCCATGTACAACTGTTGCTTTACCCCGTAGTGTCTTTGATTTGCCTGGAGGAGGGAGTTTGAACTGTAAACTCAAACTTTAGTCCTATCTTCTTTCTGCCTGAAAAATTGCATCTAAATGTTTCTTGTTGCTGAGAATATTCTTTCTACCAGAATGATTTATGTAGTATTTGTTTTAATGTTTTAATGTTTTAATTTGTTTAATGTTTTATTTTAAAACATTTCTTTGCTAGAACTTTTTTAGAGTCAAATGATGCTACATAGGAAGTGCAGCCATAATTCATGACTTGGGTTTCAATGCAAGTCAGATTTGATAGAAGTCATTATTCTCCCTTTAAGGGAAAGAATGAGAGGAAAAATGTACATGAAGGGGTGACATAGTAAAATGTCATCATGAACTTTCTTTAGATGGTGTAGCTTTACAGGTGAAGCTGTAGAAGTCAGACAAACTGTTCAGTTCAGCATCTCCAATGCTTCTTTGAAATAATAGTGAATGATGTCTGCTAGTTAAAAGGGACTTTTAACTGGAAGTATTTTTCTTAGATATTTGACAATGACTGTTACCCAGTGATTTTTTTTGGCCTCTCCTCCCCATTTCCCACCTGTCCTCAAGAATTTCCTTTCTTCAGGCTTGAGACTTAAAAGCATAAGTTAATGCTGCTGATGAGTAACTGTTGTTTATCCTAAGCTGATCTAACTTGCCTGTTGTCCAACAGGATAAAGTAGTTATTGGAGTTGCTTATGACTGCGTGGACAAGATTGTTTATTGGACAGACATCAGTGGCCCTTCGATCAGCAGGGCCAGCCTGCATGGTGGGGAGCCAACAACCATAATCAAAACAGGTAACAGCACAAAATTCTTCCTCTCACTACCCCCTAGGAATTGTATTAGACTTGAATTTAGTAATATGTACTTCCTAGGTGTTGCCTGAGCTGACTAAGAGTTGTGTTTATATATTAACATGGAATACCATCAGAGGGTGTCTCATTTTTGTTCTGCCAAGCAAGGTAGGTGCTGGATAGCTGAGATTTTGTTACATATGGAATTTTTTTTTCTCTCTCTTGAACTCAGCCTTTCAGCTGCCTGCTCTGCTGAGAAAGGACTGGTGAGCATGGAGGCTGAAGAAAACTCCTGCTCTCTCTTCCTTGGCTTGGGGATCAAACAGCTGAAAAGTTGTTAGAAACCATTTCAGCTGTGGTTTTCCCATGCCTGCCACTCAAGTTGTAAAGATACCTTGTTTGGTTTTTACCTCTTGTAGTTGTTCAAGGATTTGAGAATTAGACTAGAGAGTATTGGGCAGTTAGATCTTGTCCAGTTTGTATCTTGTTCTTACATTCAAGGCTGCTGCTCACTGCAGTCCACGTTAATTTTCATTAGAAGGGTTAAGTGCAATCCCATGCATCTTGGATGTTAAACCCTTTTGACAAGTGGAAAGGGCTAAGGGGAAGGACAGGTTTAGAGAACAAAGTGAATGGTTGGGGGAGGTGTCATTAAAAAAAACCACCTGTGAAGTCAAAATACTTGAAGAGGTCACCTTTGCTTTGAATCCTTTGCAGATATTTTACAAAAACTTATGAAATTATTTTTAAAAAATTATCAGCCTGTTATAAAACTCTACAATAAATTTGGTTTAGTTTTCTTTGGATGTGTAGAGAATCATTCCCTGGACTTTGGAATAGCCACTTTGTGAGACTCCATTCAGGCTCTTAGGGACAGCAGATAGATGGAAGTGGTTTGGATCCTAGCATTGTCCTAGGAAGGAAAAAGGAAAAGCTTAAGGCCATCACTAACCATTCCAGCAGTTATGGAGCTTCATATTTCTATGAAGAAATTTCTAACCACTTGATGGCTGAGGTATTTTGTAAGGCTTCTTTTTCCATCCCAATGTGTTTAATATGAAAAGGACTCTAACCTGCAGTGCAATCCTGTGCTTGCTTGTGCGACTTAGAAGCTCTGCAAATTTTCACTTTGCACTATTAATGAATTTTTTTTCAGAATCTGTCCTTTTAAAAATGGAGGAAATTACTATTGCTAAAAACTTTATATGGATATATGAATGTCTGTCTAATGAGAGTGTGTGTAGGCATTAAAATTCTTGCATGTATAAAATGTTGCAAAATTATTTGTGAAGGCTTTCAGCTAAATTTGGTTGATTATTTAGGATAATTCAAGATACTTCAATGCCACATGGAAACCTCATGAGTTTTATCTGTTATAAAAAATATTGTATGTATGATGCTTTCTCATTAATTATGTTGTTCTGTTGGTTGCATAGAATGTGAATGCTTTTCCTGAAGAGGCTGGGAGGGATGATGGACTTTACTTTTTGTGTGTTAATGGGCATTTCAATAAGGATTCAGATCAAAATATTATTAAATATTCAGCATTCAAATGGATATCTTCTATGTGGGCCAAAACTGAAACTTTCAAATTTCATGAAATAGGAAAATGCCTCCCCTTCAGAAGACTCATGAGAATTATTTTCTGTTTTGATCTTTGCTGCCTTCCTCCTGTGAGCTCCAGCTGCTTTCCTCAGTTCATGCGTATTTTTGTGGAATGTACTACATTTTTGGTTGTTGGTTTTGTTTTTTTTTTAAGGTCTTGTAATGCAAGTTGTGCTGCTGTGCAGAAACACTGTTTAATTGTGGAGCCCCATGCAGTTGTCCTTTATCCCTGCAGCTGTATAGGCTGTGGAGGCCTTCTCAGCTCTGCAGCTGTGGCAGCAGGTTAGGAAAGAGATCTTTCCTCTGTAGTAATTGCTCCAAGTCCTCTCAGCTGTGCATGTCTGTACAAACCTGCCCTCAGGGACAGAGCCTGGGACTGTATCAGGCTTGATGACAATAGAGCAGGAACATATTTGTGCCTCTGAAAAGACTGGTGATAAATGAAGCCTTTAAATATTCTCTCACTCCTCCCTCCATGGGGCATAGCTTTTTCTGGCTCATTATCAACCACACAGAAGGGACATTTACTTTAGACTTCTATAAATCGCCTAACATATAGCTGACATAAGGAAATTGAAACAAAGAAACTAGTCAGGGAGCAAGGGCTCCTAGGAATCAGTGACAGCAAATCTTTTGCCTGCTACTGTCTTCTGTTTCCTAAAAGAATCTAGGAGCTCCTCCAATACTATTTAGTCAGTAATCTTCTGATCCCAGAGACTGGGGACTGCTGCCGCCATCACCTCAAAATGAGGCCACCCTCAGCAGACTCTGCCATTAGCAAGGAAAGAGCTAGGAGCATTAGAGGGTCTGAAGAATATGTGAGGTGGTTTCTTGCAGCTGACAGGTTTAGCTCCACAGAAGCACATAGAAAAATAAAGGAGCAATGTGAAGTCAGTATAACTGAGTCAGAGTGTGGCCAAGATGCCTCAGGAGGAGTAAAGAAATACCTGATTAGCACTTAATTTCTTGCCCACCATCCCTCCCCTCTAGCCACGAGCTGTGAGAAATAATGGGATACATCTTGTTTGTTTCTTTCCACCTCTTCACCAATTAATATAAATCTAAAATGTCATGTATGCAGATAATGTGGTAAGTGCAATCCCCTTGAGTGGGAGAGCAGAGGATGCTTGAACTGTTGTGCAACTGTGATTCACAGCAACATCACAGTAGCAAAGTCTAGAGAGCCCTACCCGAAGTTCTGGGCCAAATGCCTTTTCTCCAGAAAGGTTGCTTCTGTCACAAAATGTTTATTTAATGGCTGTTGGTGAATAAACTTAAGAATCAAAAGAAGGCTAACAGGCCACAATTCATTTGGTGTGTGGATCAGCATTTGAAAAGTGCTTTTTTTCAACAGCTGCCTGGTATAAAGGGTCACTTCACCTCTTTTCGGGAGTGACCATGTAAAATTCTTTCATTTTCTTTTGGAACTGGAATTGAATGAATATTTTTTTAACTTTTATTTGGCTTCCTTAAATTCCACATGGCCTGCCTGCTCTTTTTCAATGGAACCTTGAAAAAAACAGCAGTTTCTCATAGTAACTGAATTAAGCTCTATAAATTTTTTCTGTATCCCAGTTAGAAATTACTAATGCTAGAGCGGTAAGGTCATTATCTGCTATTTCCTGTTGCTTTTGGAACAACTAACTGTCCACGAAAAACTGTGTGCATACAGTTCTAAAATGTGTTCCAAAAAGAATAACTCTGCAAAAACAAAGAACTGGATCTAGATTGCATCAGTTAGTTAATGTCATTGTCTCCAGTGTTTAGAATTTGACTTCGTTTAATTGTTGCGTCAGGTAAACTTATCATAAATTCAGTTTTTAGAGGGGTGCTGTGTATGCCAGTACTAAAGAAGGAGAAATATTAAGGGTTATAAAATCCATTTTATGGCCTTCCAAGGATGGTAGACTAAGATTTGGACACTATGTGCTGTTCCTTTCTCTGTTATCAACTCTTTCTATGTTTTCCCCTCCAAGTACAGTTTCTATATGTGATGAGTTTGCTCTGTATGGAACTATTCATTTTATGTCTTTATGAGAGTTTTGTGTATCTAAACTTTGAGATAAAATGCATGTTCCTCTTCCAATTGACATAAAATAGCTTTTGTTGGACCACAGCCAGAACACTGAAGAAAACTTATCTCTGTTAAAGGTTATGCTTATGAGGCTGACATGGTGTATTGGGAATAATAATAATGCCTAGGAATGTTTTTCTCTGTTCTCCTGCAGACTTGGGAAGCCCTGAAGGGATAGCTGTGGATCATCTAGGTCGCAACATCTTCTGGACTGACTCTCAGCTGGACAGAATAGAAGTGGCCAGGCTGGACGGGCGCCAGCGTCGCATCCTTTTTGACACTGGTTTGGTGAACCCCAGAGCAATTGTTGTGGATCCTGTGAGAGGGTATGGATGTGTTGTCAAGAAACATGGGCAAAGCTTGATTTTATTTACCTGATTGTTTAACGGACTGAGGAGAGACTTGTGTTCCATGCAGAACCCCACTGATGGAGCAGGGCTCTGGGTTCAGGTCAAGCATCATGGACTTCCCTCTTACAGTAAATGGTCTGTGTTAAGGAGTAAACAACAAAGGTGCCATTGAGGGGCCATCCATATTCTCAGGCACAAAATGTACATCCAAGGGAAAAAACCGCTATCACTAAAAAATGGCTATTAATAGTAAAACATCAGAGAGTTAACAGCCCTCTCTGGTGATCTCTGCTGAGGATAAACTACTCTGATTCCATTGTGTGTTGCTTACTTGGTACACTGAAAAGAAAAATATTGTTTCAAGTGGGTCCCAAATGTGTGCCAAATACTCTTGCTTTAGCCTGAGCAGACATGATGGGAAGTGAGATGGAAGAACTCAAAATGTAGATGCACATTTTGAATGGCCCTCAGAACTGTTGCAATAGAAGGCTTTTTGGCTGACATTTTGATCTTAAGCTAAACAACAGGAGGAAAGTATTTCTTCTTATATCTGAGCTTGCTCCTTTTGTTTTTAATGGAAGTATATTTGCTACATTTTTACTACACTTTTTTGACTTCTATATCAAACTGTATGGCCCTTCTTATTTATTGAAATTATTTATGTGTTACTTTTGTGTTCTTAGCATTTTCTTATTTTCAACAATCTTTTGAGATTAGTCCTTGTTTTAACCCTAGTCTTTTTCTGCTTCCTAAGAAACTTGTACTGGACTGACTGGAACAGAGAAGCTCCTAAAATTGAAACTTCATACATGGATGGCACAAATAGAAGAATTCTTGTTAAAGATGATCTTGGGTTACCAAATGGACTGACATTTGATCCTTATTCCTCAATGCTGTGCTGGGTAGATGCAGGTAAATAGGGGCTAAGATATTTCTTCATAATTGTAGTAGTGTATGTCCAATCCTGAAATTATGTACAGCCATAGCTTTTGGCTTTAATTATTTATTCATTGCTATTCATGAGACTGTGTGCAAGCTGAAGGATTTAAATTCTGATCACAAAACTTTCTAGGAATGTCTGTGATCTTGTATGTGTGTCTTGAATGCGGCTATTTTTTTAGGTAGAGCTTAGGGCTTTGTAGCAGTTTAAGACTAGGGAAAAACCACAGATTTATCTAATCTGCCTTACACAATGTCATCCTGGCACTATTGGTTTAAGGCCTGTAACCTGAGGCCAAGTCTGGCTTATGTTTGACTAAAGCAAGTCTTGAAAAAGCAATGCACCTAAAAGATCAAGGGATTAAAGTTCTGCCACAAACCCATTGTTAGTTTTGTGAGAGTGTCTTACTGGTGGGTGGGGGGGAAGTGTGTTTTTAATTCTCATTTAATTTTTATCTTTTGGCATCTTGCTTCTCTTTCACCCTGTAGACCCTGGCAGGGATGTCTTCCTGTGGAGATGGTTTTACACTTCAAGTCACCTTTCAAATATTGCATAAACTAAAATGATCAAGCTCTCTTTTTCACTTTCTCCAACCTTCAAATGTACCTCCTTCTGCTATACCTAGTTAATTTTTATGTCTTCCTTTCTTATTCTCACATTTGCACCTTCTCCTTTTTTGTCTAATTCTGAAACACATCGCTTAGGAAAAACCTATGATGTTTACATTCATTAGCAGGGTTCCCAGGCTGCAGTGGCTTTGCAGACCTTTTTGCACCCTATTTGTATCTATGAGTTAGATGTTTTCTAGTAGTCTCACCTTCATGGCCCAACCCAGCAAACATTTCAGGAACATGCTCACCAAAAAAAAGTTGCAAAAATGTCTTCCAGAGGAGGCAGAACCAGTTAACAGCTGAAGTATCCCTCCAGAATGGAGGAGGCCTTCTGTCAGCTTCCACACCAACCTGAGGATTTTGTAATCCATAGCAGGAATCTCAGCTTGTGACCATTGACCATGGCTGCGTGGGACATCTGTGTTTCTTTAACTTCAGTGATGTGCTGAGTAGCATTAGCACTGGAGTATTTATCCATTCAATTTTTGGCACGTGCACTCATGTGACATGGAGGAAGGCTTTGACTGAAAGATTTCCAGGACTTTCCACCCTGTTCATGCTTGCATATTTGTGCTTATCTTTCATCCTTGATGAGAGCTCTCTTGTTCTGATTCAAAGACTTAATTGTTTCACTACATCCAGGTACCAAGAGGCTGGAATGCATGAACCCTAATCAGCTTGGTCGACGAAAGATTGTTGAAGGGATTCAGTATCCTTTTGGTGTTACAAGCTATGGGAAGAATTTGTACTATACAGACTGGAGAAGGTACATTATCTGCTAAAGAAATTATGGAGTACTTTTATCTTTTTTTCTCCCTGGTAGAATCTGAAGGATATTCAGCATTTCTTGCCTGACTTCTCACACATTCCTGTTTTGTTGCTTTCCTGGCAATAGCTGATGCAGGGTGGAGTGGATATGTAGAGTTGAGCTATTGATGCTGCCAGTTAACTGAGTTTTCACTTTTCAGCATAGTGATTTGTCCTTGAAGAAAATGCTTTTAACACTGAACATTCTTGGGAAAGGAGTGGGCAGTAACTTGTTTCTCTATCGCAGCTGCATTGTAGAGACCAGACATTCATCACTCTTGGCTTTCTATGCCCTATATTATATGAATGTTCAATCAAAAATAAGGGAAAATAAAGTGTTCACTATCTTGATGACACTTTCTTTATTGCAAATGCTCTAAAGTGTTGCCATATGAACAAGACTTAAAGGTTTACTTTAGCTTCTGGGAAAAAAAATCCAGTCCCTGCATTTTAAAATAACTATTTTTACTTGATGTAAATGCTTTTATGGGCTCTATCAGCAAACTCTTACCCAAATGTCTCTATCGATTGCAGCAGCAGTAGCTATTACTGTGTGTGAGGATTTCCAAGTTAGAAACTAACATCTGGGAAGTGCTATTCTAGAACAGGCTTGAGGAACAGTGTGCTACAGGGCGGTCACTTGACTCCCCTTTTATATCTAGGAAGGAAGGATTGCTTATGACTAGCTGTATTTCTTCTGGAGATCAAGCTCCACCTGAAACACATCATTGTCCACAATTGTTATGCTTAGAAGCTGCAATGTCAGCTATACTGCAATACTTGTCAGAGGGGCAGAATGTGAAAAATGTACCATAACTACCAACACACACATCCTTTCTGTAAAGGGACATTGTCCTGTATTGGAAGTACTTTCAAAATTATTAAGGTGTTTCCCTGATAAATTTCTTAGCTGCCTAGAGTGAAAGTCATAACTTAATAGGTTTGTCCAGGAAAAGTGATGTCTTGGGGGATTTTATTCTGGTATCTCTTCCTAATTGTAAAAAAGAAGCAGCTTCAAATTTTCCCCACTTTTGCCTTTTTTTTTTTTTTTAATTTATTTGTTGGTTGGATTTTTGGTTGGTTTTTGGGGGTTCTTTTTTGTGTGTGTATTGTTTTGTTTTCCCCTGTACTTACACTTTCATCTCACTTCTGTATATTTTCTTCTGCATATGGCAGGGATGCTGTTGTGGCAGTGGATCGCACAATTTCATTAGAAAATGATAACTTCCAGCCTCACAAGCGCTCACGGCTCTATGGAATCACCACAGCTTTTGCTCAGTGTCCAGGAGGTAATCCAGATGATTCTGGAGTTTTTACAGCTGTGTAACACCTTACTGTATAAATGGACTTAGTAGCAGCTCCCATTTATAAGCTGCCAACTGATTTGGGTAGTGAAGATTTGGGTTAGTGATTAGATTTCTGTTTAGTAAGAAATTAAAAGCCACCTAATTTCTTTTGCATAAAAGCAGTTGTTGTAGTTGCCACATGAAATCAGAACTAGAGGGGAAGAAGGGGCCTGTTCTGTCCTTTGTGAAAGGATCTGTATGAATGATTAAGATGAGCATCTGACCTGTTAAAAATGCTAATGTGTCATCTTCTAAACTGAATGCTGTATTCATGGCTCAGGCCTTATTCACTTATTAAGTTTAAGCTACAGAAATATTACGGTCTTCCAGATGTCCTTAATGAGATCCAGTGTTTTTCAAAATGGAATGTTCAGAAAACAGCAGGTGGTAGAGTGGCTGGACTGAGCTGCCCCTTCTGCTCTGTTGGATGTTAAGTTTTTCAGAGACAGTATTGAAAAGAGGAAGAAGAAGGAAGCTGATACCCTTGAAATATAATTTGGTTTTTGTGAAGCAGTATCACTGTGCAGTTATGTTGTTCTTAGCAAATCACAGGAGAAGCATTGACTGTTTTTTATTACAATATGGCTGGAATTACAGAAGTTGTGCTATTTTTACTTTGGGACTAAAAAAACCCCTTAGGATAGTTTCTCTTCAAATTACTCAATATATGCAATAAAAAATAATTTAGTGGAAGTTTTGGCTCTGAGCTTAAAAAGACATAAAGATGTTGTAATTAAGAAATCAGTTATATTGTTATTACTAGTTAAGTCACAGATCCATTTTGGTAGGCAGTGTAAAATTAAACAACATTGTGTGCTCTGAGTATATGCTTATACCTATAATATTCAGAACCTTGATGTCATTTCTTTCTGTGTCTTATGTCTGTTTCAAGTGGTTTTTTGGATGGATGCCTTTCCTCTCTGATCCACTGCTTCTGGCACTGACTTCTCTTTCATTTTACTCTTTAATGTTAACACTTCCACCACCAACCAATTTATTTGTGTTTGTTTTCATGGATCATTCTTCTGTCTTTGTATGGTTGGTATCTGAGGATGATGTTCTGTAGTATTTGGACTTTGCCTCCACATTGCACTTTTTTATTTACTCACTTCTCTTCATTCTAATATCTGTGACCATGTGGCCAGTTTTATGAAGGGTATTTTAGGAACAGCCCGCTTGATTCACGTTGCCTCTTTCACTCTAATATCTTAATCTTTTTTTCATGTGAATGTCAAGTTGACACAAGGGATACTGTGACTCTTATCTCCCCAAAGCATAGTTTTCTTCCACTCCCAATCTCGTTATGGCTTGCTTCCCTAGTGTAGCCATAAATTGTAACACCTCCTGTACATGTCTGTTTCAGATTTTATTGTGGGTTTCCATTTGTTTTTCTCTAAGGTTTTGCATCTCTGTTTTTGTTTGTTTTTTCCAGGACATAACTACTGTACGGTGAACAATGGTGGTTGTACTCACCTCTGCTTGGCCACCCCAGGAGGCCGGACTTGCCGCTGCCCTGACAACACAGTTGGAGTAGATTGTATAGAAAGAAACTGAGCATTAAAATAAGCTTTAGAGCAGCAGACACCTTTTGGAAATGTGCTGTAAACAATTCACTCCTATCAACACAGTCAGGCCCTAAAGATAAGAGCTCCATGCTGCTGACAGCAAGCCACAATGCACATATGCAGAGACACACACACACACTCACACAGAAGCTGTTTTTGTAGCAGTTAAGTAAGACAGAGCTGCCCAGGTTGGGTCCAACTTCACCTTATTCCTTGTAAAATTATCTGTTGGTTTTTAAAAGTAAATGTGGAGGCCTTAGTTGCATCTGCCCCAGACAAGGAAGATGTGTCTCTTGGGAAAATTGAAGTAACAAAACAGAGTAAAGAGAGAGGAACTACTCTAATCTTGAGACTGAATTGTACCTTGGAGTGCACAGCAGTTTTCTGCAGAAGTGGTATGGGCTTCTCTAGCTGAGAAACAATCAGGGGGTCCCAAGGATGAACAGATGAGGGGGAATACCCAGTAACAGCACATATTTACTGCCCAGCCACATTCCTTCTCACTACCAGTCCTTTCACTTCAAAAACTTGAATCTCAGCTTTTGAACTTCTGTACTGCAGAAGTACTTTATCCATGTGTTGTAAGGATGATAATTCTCACCCTGGCTCATGTGATCCTTTCCTACACTACATGATTTGTTATAGATAATCAACACGGTTTAGTGGATATATTTGAAGTTTTTGTTAGGTTTTAAGAGCTTTATCTTTCTTCTGTTTGAGGTGGATTCCTGAGTAGTTCCCTAAAAACCACTAAAGGAAATTTAGATATTTTGAACAGTTACTGGTAGGTCATCAAAGAATGGATGTTGATTCATTGGGAAACAAGTGGTTTTAAAGAGATAGTCAAATTTGTTTTCTGGGAGGTTTTAAAATAGTATTTCTATGTTTGATTCTATAAGCCTCAAAGTGGTCTCTGAAATCTATTTTAGCATCTTTTGTCTTTAGCAAACCACGCCATGCCTTTTTGTAGACCATAAGAAACCATGGCAGTTAAACTGATTTTCAGAAAGCTCGCTTCTGGTTTGGTGCTTAAAAGAAGAAAATATATTGGTGCCCCATTTATGTGCCAGTATTCAGTAACAGCAAACACGGTGTTCTGAAAATCAAAATGAAGTTGATGTTTTCATTGTCACCAGTAAGTTTGGAGAGGGAAAACCTAAATTCATACTTATATGTCAAATTAGCAGTACAAATCTGGGAGTGAAGTTGGTTTCCCCACTGTGTGTTGGGAAGGAAGCTTGCCTGCAAGTCAACCTGTGGCAGAGCAAAACAGGGCTTTTGAGGCACCTGCCAGAGCACATTTCACTGAGTCATGATCAGAGCAGTAAGCTAACATCCCCATTTCCTCACTCCCTCTTCAGACACAACAGTGACAGTTTTAAACAGAGCCAATTCTGAGTCTTAACTGTGTGACATCTTCATCTTTAATTGTATATTTATCATAAAATAACAAAACATATAAACATTTTAAAGATCTTTTTGTATAACTTTTTTATAACTTTTAATTCATTCTATTCATACAATTAATCAGGTATGTCTAACTGTAAATATCAAAAATTTGTTGAAATGAAGGTGCTTGATAACTCTTTCTCCAGAAGTATCCACATATCTGGTGAAATATTAAAGTTTACACTCTGTACAGGTATCTACAGTACAGTCAATAAAAATGGTTGGTTTTTATTTTCTATAAAAAAGAGTGTCATGCCTGCAGAAGGAAGTGATAATGTGGTGTCTCAAATATATTTTCTTGTTGTGCTCTGGGTTTTAGCTAACTCTAGTGATGGTACTTCTCTTCCAAGGTGCAGCATTATAGGGGAAAAAAACCTGCTGTTGGGATTTTGTATTCTGGAAGCAGTAGGATACTTCAAAAAAAAATACGTGAGAGTACTTGAAGAACACAGGGCTTTTTCTGTTTTGGCTCAATCTTTTTGTTGGTTGTAAATTCTTGTTTACCTTTGTCAAGTAAGCATAATTCAGTTATCCCATACTTCAGTGAAAATATAGAACAAGGACAAGAATAAAAAGGGGTAGAATTTATCCCTATGCTCAAAAATGCCCTGTTACTGGGTTTCTGCGTGATAGGGTGCTTTGCAAGGAGAATAGTACTGGGATCCAAAGGGTGACATTTGGCATTACAGCAGGAGATTGTTGGTGATCTAATCTGGGGACTGCACGTGGAATTGGACTGTATGCATTGATTTATGTTTTTTAAAAATTTCAATCAACACAATGTTCTTCTTCATGCATTATGATGGTTATTAATTTACTAAACACTAGTCAGCTAATTCTATGCAAATCAATCAGCAATGACAAAGATGTCAAGGACAATATACCTCAGCAGAACTTCTAGTGTTGATGCATGAACTTCTGACTAGTCTTTGCAGCACAAAGAGAGAAACAATATTACTATGGACTGTTTTTAGACTGAGAAATTCAGGTATCATATCTGGGAATATGTAGCACTAAATGAGGGGAACCTTTGGCAGATCCCTGTCAGTGGAGTAGATGTGGCAGTTTGCAAAACTTCAAAGTTTGCACAACTTCAGCATTCCAGTCCCTAGAAATGAGGACCTTCTAAAAAGCTCTATCATTATAGGTTTTTTCTCAGATAATGCTTGTTGCTAACTTCAACTATTGTAGCTCAATGCCAATGTGCAGCAAGGGCAAAGTTGTTCCCTCAGGGAAGGGAGGCTAGTAGAAGCCATGCCTTTTCTAGCCATGGACCGGTGCCACTGTACCTCAAGTGAGGCAGACAGTGCCAGTGAGGGTAGCTGGGTTCAGCCCAGGGAGAAGAACTCTTTCCACTTCAGTGGAAAGAGTAGATCTGATGTCAAGCTGGAAAACTGAGTCAGAATCATGGATCATAGTAAGGTTTGGGCATAAATGACCAGGATCAGTGATTGCCAGCCAAGTGCACAGTGGTGAGACAGGCCCATAGCCATACCGGGAAGTTGGTCAGGACTTGAATCAATGGGGTGCCTGGATGTGGCACAGCTCAGGCAAGGACAAGGGTGAGAGCCCCAGCTTTAAAGCAGCCTTTAACAGCAGAGGAAAAGGGTTGCCTTCACTGAGAACCCCCAACACAGCTGTTTGAGAATGAGCTTCTGCTGAAGTTCCCTCAATTTTTCTTCACACCTTTTGTTAACTGGCTGGCCTTGAACAGCCAGCTAAGCTGCTGGTGCTTGAGTGGTCTCTGTGTACTGGCACTCCAGAGTTCTCTATTCCTGTAGCTGTTTGCTTTTTCATTGGATCTTGCTAAATCTTTGGCCTCTAAAATGATCAGTGTTGAGTTCCTTATTTTAATCACAGTCTAGCTAGGAATGTCGACTTTTGATGACATGTTTAGCATTAGCCATTCAGGATATTCTTCCTGTGTCTCTTATGTTTTTTCACATCAATGTTCACAAGTATTTTGTGATGAAAATGTGAATTTTCTTCTTCCTTCTTCTAATCCTAGAGAGTTAACGGCATCTTTCTATAAGACAGGGTTTTCTCCTGCTTACCTGGGTCTAATTCACCTACTCTGTCCTCTAACTGTTGCTTGTTCAACAGTTCTAGACTCCCCGCAGGAGCAAGTAAATTTCAGATATATTTTTACATTATGTTTGAGGTTAAAGAAATAGTGGAAAATATGATGTTTTATTTAATTATTAATATTAAATTTTTATTCTTATAATAGGCTGTGATTAGTAGTCATACCAGTCTCTGGTTGAAGAAAAGATTCTGTGTAACTGCAGTTCAGTTTTGCTACAAAATTCTGTAGATTCCCAGGTTTTCCAGAAATGAAGAACAATTGCTTCAATGTTTAAACAAAAGACAAAATACTTCCTAGAGCTATTCCAGAGGTAAGTTAAATGTTTTCTTAAATGTATCTATTCGGATCTTCTAGCACACACGAAAATGCTTACTGGTAAAATTATTAATAATGTTTACCAATCTTGTAATAAGTAGCAAAAAAGTGAAACTGCTGAAAGTAGGAGTGGCTTCCTTATGACTTAATTGGATGGTTTGGCTACCTTTCCATCTGAAGGGTGTTTGAAAACCCCAACTTTAGTCACTTTTTAACTTGCAAATAACCTTCCTCATGGTGAAAATCCAATGTGGCTTTCTGAAGCTCAGCATCCTGACCAGTGTGTTGTGCCAGCCTGAAAAACTGCTTACTCTGCAGTTATCCACTTGCACAGTTTTGTCACAACATATTAGATTTTTAACTTGCCGGCATACGATTAAGGATGACAGATGATTACTAGAGGATAATGGCCCCTCCATGGCAGTGTCACAGTGCATCAGTTTAACCTATAGTTAAATGCAAACTGGGAGTTTTTGTGTAGTATTTCATAGTGTATTCTTGGGAGATTTTGCTGGGGAAGGAAAAAAAAAAGCCAACAGGATGTGAAACACATATGGTTATAGGGAGTACAGTTGTGAGAGGCCCTCTGCTTGGCCTGTCTGTAAGAATGAAATATTACCTCAAGAACCTGAGTCCCTGGCTGGGGATGTGGCAGGATTGTTCATGAACTGATTGAATCACTTTGTTTAAATTCTAGTCTAATTGGTCTGTCCTTTATCTTATTTATAAGTTTAGGATAGTGTGGCAGTAAAATTGGTGAAAGGTCAGTATATTGCATCCTACAAATGCACATATTGATGAGTCTGGAGCTTTGCTTGACAAACAAAGGCTCGGCTGGCAGTGGAATGCAGTGAGTGACCTTCCCTGCTGCTTTGTGGCAAAGCAGATGGGACTGCAGTAACTTAATGGGGGTTTTGACCAGAAGGATTCTGGAGCTGATGAATGCAGACAAACTGCCATTCCAACAAATAACCAGGATGCTGTGTTTCAGCCTTTGGCTTCTTAGCCTTTAGTATTCACCAGAATCCATTTGGTTTGTGGTGGTGTTGCTCACTCCAAGCAGGCAGTGTTTCCTACTCAATGGGGTGTCTGGAACACACATAAAGCACACAGGGGAGCTGTGTAGTGCAGAGCCTTTGACATGAGGGAAATGGTTGGCTGTACAGATGGGCCATGGCACACGTTGCCTCTGGATCTCATACAGCGACTTGCACAGCAGTGATGGGGAAATCTTCCCAGGATCTTCCCAGGGTTATAGTGAAAGGGAAAATGTGGAAGGCAACTGAAGGTTTTATGGCAGTGGATGCAGAAGTGTGTGAAGTGAGGTAAGCAGTTAGCAAGATGATGGTCATACTGTGTCTTTGGGGTCTTCAGTGAATTCAGCAGTGTTCTGCTGGGTGGGAGACTAAGCTGCAGAGTTACTCCGGATTTCTGAAACCTTTCCAGTCTCTTCCTTTCCCACTAGAACCATACTATCCCAGGCACTTCAGGCAGATTGATTCCAGATGTGTTGATTCCAGATCCTGTTCTGTTTAAGGGCAAAACCCAAGAGCAGGAGGTTTTGTTCTCTGTTCTCTGCTTTATGCAGATAAGCCACCTAACCAGAGATAGTCCATCCAGCTCCCAACCAGAGGGAGAGCATGCTGCCAAGCATAATTTCCCTCATTTCTGACACAGCCCCAGATACCCTGGTGGGCCACTGCTGGCATTTCATGGTGCAGCTGCTCCCTCAAGTTGGTACTCCCAACTAATACACACCTGCAGCAACTTTTCCTGGACTAGATCCTCTAGCTATGGCTTTCTGTGCACATTAACTGTACAGCAAATGTGTTACAGGGACCTCCTTTAATACTAAACAGCAGCCAAGTATTAGTGTGCTAAGAAGCTGGTAAACTAATGCAGCAGCTTGAATCCAGAGGTCCCTGTTGATGCATTTGTAAGTGTGAGATTTATCCCCTTGTGTTGTATTACAGGCTGTCTTACTAGCAATTAACATTTGAGAAAATGTATCTCATGCATTTTAAAGTGATTGCACTGTAATTAATAATTTATTTTTAGTAGTCTGTTGTAATTTCAAACATACACATATGGGAGATGGCAAACCACACATTTCATCCTCTTCTAGGCAGAGTATCCTTCTGGCTTTTGCTCCCCAAGTAACAATGCAACCACGTCACTGATTTCTTCAAAGCAGTAAAAGGCTGATATACTGCAATCAATTTCTGTGCTTATATGGCTTATTACTAGATTTCTGTGCTGATAGGCCACACTGGCATTTTTATCTGACCTTAACCTGAAGAACCCATGGGTTTTGCTTTATAGGTGTTTCAGCCTAAATCCCGGCATGTCTGCTGGATTCTGTACTGTTACACCCAGCTAACAAGTAAGAGGATGACGTCTGATATGGCCTCTTGTATCTATTATATAAAGTGTGTTTGGTCCTGGGCCAAAAACATTTGGCATGATGTATCTCCTCCAGACAGATGTGTCTGTGCTCTGTCACAGCAGGAAAACTTTCAGTAATGACAGATGTCTGTGGTCTTCATGTGCTTTACCCTAGCTGCCTGTGATACCCATTTCTCTGCTAGGTTTTACTGATTAATTTTATGGACCTGGAGCCTGGAATTTGCCAGTAAAGATGTTTTTAATGTTATCCATTGATTAAGAGAGAAATGAGGAAATTGCTTCTCTTGTGGGATTTATGTTCTCCCTGTGAAAGTTCAGTCCTCACTGGGTGTTCCCTGGAATCCAAACTTTTCAAGGATATCTCATATTTGTCTGTCTGTTTCTTAGTTTGCCTGCTAGAGTCACTGCCTGTGAGAAATGACGTTAGGGTCTGAAAACCTCTGTAAACTGTACATTTGTTCTGAAATAGTATTCTATCACTAGTGGAGCAAGAAAATGTAGCTGCCTTTTCATTCTCCAGTGCTGTGACAAATTTATGTTCCTGCAGTTATGCAATTCTTATTTCTTTCATTTTGAGCTTGGTTTCTACTTTAATGAAGAATCATAAAAGGAGAATGAGCATGTTCTTATATAAAAAAGCTCCTTCAGACATTGTTTTAATAAGTAAAAAATGTACAGCAGTTAAGAAACACACAGGAAGAGTTTCTTTCACAGATTTTTATCCAGAATAATTTTTTCTTCTACAACCACAGCTTTTATACACATAACCCTCAATAACCTTGGCTCAAAAAGGCAAATAAAATGACCAACATACATGATACTATTTCTCAAGTTTGTTAACTACATGCATTCTTAGAAAATTCATAGAGAAATTTGGATTGTAAGGAAGCTCTGGAGCATGTCAAGTCTTTAGCTCAAAGCTGGTACAACTTCCATGTAAAAGCAGATTGCTTAGGACCTTGTCCAGTCAGTTTCTGAAACCCCCCAAAATGGAGATGCAACAGCCTCTCTGGACAACATCTCAGCACTGAACCACTTCAGTGTTGAAGTCCAAGTCAAATGGGAATTTCCTTTAAATGTGACTAGTGGCTATTTTTTCTTGTCATTTCCCCAAAAGGTTTTGCTTCTAGGCCCTTCCTTTAGGTGGTAGAAGACTTACACTGAACTTTCCTTTAGGGAGTATGTGTGTTGGAAGCTGAGATAGTTGGTGTCTTGTCTTTTCCTGGTCATTCTGAAAGTAATTTATTCTTCATGGCTCTTGGCATTTCTGTCTTGTAGGAGCCCTATTCCAGCACACAAACTAGCTATTTGTGCAATTTCTAGTCCTGGTTTGAATTCTTAGAGCCAGTAATTTTTTAGAGCTATAGTCTCTCTCCCCTGAAAGCCCTTGGACTGAGAGAAGCCCTGGAAAATGAGAGCTGTATTCATACCCCATGTGAGAGGGGGATTAATCCACCAAACTGCAACTTTAGAAGGACTGACGTGAACATAGGAGTCTTCCCACTGTCAAAGTGCAGCTGAAAGGCTTTTGGATACAGGAAGGCAGGGTACTTAGAGGGAGCTTCACTGGGAAAGGTGCTGTGAGACAAAAAAAAGATGTTTCCTCTGAAGTTCTGCTGGGCCCTAGACAGGGTCAAACTCTTGAGCTGGGCACGCACCAGGTGAAATTTGGACTTTGTAGTAACTGACTGTGCAGGAGGGGATATGGGGGTCTCAGTGCCACATCCATGATGAGTAAAACCCCTTCTGGATCTGCTCCTCATTCCTTTCATGAGACTCACTGAGCAGTGATGGCTAACAATGTTATTCAGTGTCAAGAGATAATCTGTGCCAAATTACTGTCTGCTCATAAATATTTGGCACAAAGCAGTATCAGCAGCTTCAAACTCACTAGTGGGATGTGAAAATTTCCAAAATTTAGGTGGTTAAAAGCAAGGCTATTAACATAGGTATTAGGTTAGCAGCTCAGTTATCAGGCTGCAGTTTTGAATCATGAAGTTCAAGAGCACAGCCCTCAGAATTTGCTGCAAAGATACACGTGCTGCAAATGCAGGATAGGGGTTAAGTGTTTTCTCAAAAGATCAGTAGGACAAGAAGGGTTTTCATCCAAATGATTGATATTATGTTGAAGTGAAGTCAGAATTAATGTTGTCACAGGTAAGGGAGCCTTATGAAACACATTTAAATATTCTGTTATTTCAATTACCAACAAGGCATAATATGAACAAAATAATGATTTGAATACAGAAATCTGAAGTACAATCATGGGTTTGGAAAACAAAGAACTACTGCTGTATCACAGAAGGCTATGCTGGAAATGAGATCTCTTATATTCAGAGCATTTGTTCTGCTCTGGGTTGCCACTGGTCTCACGGACTGTTTAAAAGACAGTCAGTCCAGTGATGAGATGCCAAAACATCCAGCAGCAAAATATTTCTGAATGCAGTATATCTTCAGGCAAGTCTCAGAATTTATTCCTTACTGCCAATGTACACTGTGAAGTTGTAAAACAAACCTAATGTTTTAAACTTTGAGTACTGTATTAATGTAATCAGCTAATCTAAATACATCTTATCATCCTCAAGTTAGCCGTAATACTGCACATGGCTCAGGTATAATTTTCTTAATGCAAAACTGCCCAGTATCACTTAAATTGCAGTAATTTCTTATTCAGCATTTCAG
This sequence comes from Pycnonotus jocosus, assembly GCA_013400435.1. Classification (NCBI taxonomy): domain Eukaryota; kingdom Metazoa; phylum Chordata; class Aves; order Passeriformes; family Pycnonotidae; genus Pycnonotus; species Pycnonotus jocosus. The sequence goes on from VWYP01023816.1 coordinate 85,124, forward strand.
GTGGTTAGGCAAGTTAATAATTCCAAAGGGGGAGCCTTCAAGTACAGTTTTCTGTTTGTTTTCATGACTTGAGAAGCTTCCCGGAGTTATGCAAGAGAACAATGTTTTATTCTTTGTATCTTGGATGAGTGTGCTGCCTTGAACTCCCAGGATGCATCCAGCTGCAGCTGCCTCAAATGGAAAATAGATTGGACATCAGAGAAGGTTTGGAATTTTTTTAGGCTGCTTGTAATTGGATCTCCCAACCCTATTACTTTTCTGTGCAGTCTCCTTACAGTGCTCAAATGGCTGTAATTCTAGTGGTTTAGAGAAGATGAGAAAGTAAAATTGAATTTATTCTGTAGAAAATGTTACTTTGAATTAATCTTATTGCCAGACAGCTGTTGAATGGTTTCAAGTGTGCTAAGTTACAAGCTCCAGATGTGTGGGAGAGACTACATGCAACCTGACTGACATCAGTGAAAACAACTTGTGGTGGGTGCACTGATTTGTAATACTCTTATAGAATAGGAATCTGCTTTGTGCTTGTATGTGCAGTATCATGAGGAACAGCTCAAAGGGGGCTCTCTTAAATTGTGGCTAAACAGCCCTGAACTCATGCGTTTCATCACTGCATTGACTTCCTTCACACACAGCATAGGTAGCTCCAAACACCCTCAACACTTGAGCTGATCAAAGGGTCTCAAAAATGCTTCTTAAAAATTCAGTTTTAAATCACTCCATGCCCCATTTTGATAGTAGTAAGGGGGAATTTGTTATTTTACCACCACAAAACCATACTTTGAAACTTGCCGTGTAAACTATAAGACTGAGCTCGAGTCACATTTTCTAATAATTTCACTGCCGTTTTCTACGTAGCTGAATTTTAATGCTCCTGTTCTGTTGCTTCTCTCTTGCCTCTCTTGCTTAAACGAAGTCTTTGAAGTGTCTTAGTTCACCAAGTAAAGAGTTAATGTGCTGTGATATTCTTGCTAGTGAATAACTGAGGCCCCCTGGTGCCTTATTTATTAGCAGATCTGGGAACAGAGCAAAGCATTGCAGTTTCCTATTTGTCCTTCTGCTTAATTATATGGATAAAATAGATAATGCTCTTTGCCATTACACATTCAAGCCTGGACCCCACATTTCTTCCATGCTCTCGTATCTTTCTTTTTCTTGCAGCTTTCCTCTCAACTGCTCTGCAGTAGCTCTCGAAGGAGAGGTAAAACACCACAAATACCAAAGCTGCACAACACACACAGGAAGAGTTTGATTTTCCCTCTGTACCAAGTGAGGTACTTTTATGGTGACTTTTATGGTGCTTTAGTGCTTGCTGAGTTGGACAGCCGTGCTGGTTTTTGCCCTCTGGACTTTGCATTACTCTCCTTTTTGTTCTCCCCCTTGTTTTCAGAAAAGCTGTTTTGCGTTGCTTCAAGCTTGGCTCACATTTCCTTGGTTGCAGTTAAGGTGCTCTGTAGTTCATTGCTTCTGTTTATGCAAGAATCCTCATCAAAGACTTCGTCTTTTCCCATTTAAAAGACCATACAGAGATCAAAAGTAAGACTTGAAAAGCCAAACCTCCCTTGAAAATAGCTTTCCCAAAATATCAGCAAAAGCTGCAAGCACAAGAATTCAGCGAGTCTGAAGGTTGTTTTTTGATTAATGCAGCTGTGGTTACAGTTCAGGTAACCGGACACCATCTAGTGGCAGAAGATCAAAAATAATCTGATTACAATCATGCTGATCCCTCCTCTGGGGTTTATTCAAATGCTCACGGTGCTCGGGTTCTTTCTGAAGATCTTTGTGTTCGCAGACAAAAAAAATTGCTTGTTGTACTAACCTAAAAACTCAGGAAATTAAATGTCAGCTTCCTGTCAAATAATCTATTAGTAATTTGCAGCCCTCAAGAGGGTATTTACAATTTGAAATTATTTTCTTATGCATGTGATCAATCAGTGTCTTGATTAGGAGAATTCTGATATGTGGAATTCAGTAAAGCATTTAAAACCAGTTGGCTCCTAAATGTGCATGAGATTTTTATTTGGGTATGAGTTGGGTGTTGGGCTTGGTGTGGGGTTTTGTCTTTTTTTTTTCTTTTGTCTGCTCTGGTTTAAAAGCATGAACTATTTGAGTGCAGTGCTTAGAACAACTTGGCAAGGAAAGTACTGCTTAGTATTTGCAACACATGTTTTCCCTAATATTTGCTTAAAACTTCATGTATAAGTTGTTCTGAGGTTATTGGAGAGTGCAGTGTCTTAAAAAAGCAAAAGACAATTCAGCGTTTACTTTGGATATGGTTTATGCAAACAAACATTTGTTAAGGCTTTAGTGCCATTTGCTTTTTGTAAACAAGATACAGCTTTTTTTTTTTTTTAACTTGCTTATACACTGCAAATAAGATATTGAGTAACTAATTTTCTGTTGGCTAGCACAGCTTGATGGATGAGTTGTGGAGATTCTTGGCTGATAGTGTAGATTCCTTGTCTTGGTCTCTTCTTAGCGTAATAAACCCTAACTTAAAGAACAAATCTCAGCCTTCATTATTCAGAGTTGTCATGTACTGCTAGTAGTTACTAAAGATGAGAACAATACTTGGTACTTTCTTCTCTTGAGGTCTCAGGGATAATTATTTATGAAAATAAGGTAAAACTAAAGAATAGTAAAATTGAAAATCATCCCTTTCCTCTCTAAAATACATATTTCTTGCAAGCGTAGATACAAAGTCTATGCCTTTCTCACTGGACCAGTCTCCCAACACAAATAGATGTCACCTGTTAGCAATGTGTTTCCTTTACTTTGTTGTATGACAATCCTTTTCTCTTCAAGATCTAAGTGAAAGGCAAGGTCACTGCTTGGAAGCCTTAATGTCTTAAATTGGCATTTAATAGCAGAGCTGCTGAGAACAAAAAAGAGTTGTCCCAAAGAACAGACCAGCTAATATACAGCATCCAAACAGGGAAGTGCAATTTAGGAGCTGTGAACTCCAGTCCAAATTCCGTGTTTGAAGAATGGCTGAAATTTGAAACTTCACAGCTGGATGTCATTCTCTTTTATGAAAAGACCCTCATCTTTTACCAGAGCTTTAGGCTATGCACAGAAAACTTGAGACACGAACCTGTCTCTTGAAGTAAAAGTGTTAGGCAGGTTATGCACATAAAAGCAGATGAAATGTGAGATCTTGCATCAACAATCCTATATGAGAAATCCCAGTAGATGTACTCCTGCTTTATCCAGGGTCTCTGATGAACCACACATAAAGCTGAGATCCCTGTAACTAGTGAAGTAAATTTCATACCTTTATGTACTATCGCTCAAGCATAACTTTATTTTAAAACCCCCAAGCCTTAAAATACAGCTTCTACATTCCTTAATACAGGAAATACAAATGGTTTAATCAGTCCCTTTAGCACTAGGACCAAAATGTCTGTGGCATCAAGCATCAAACATCCCAGTGCTGCTTCTCCTTTACTTTTCCCTGAGGCACCTGTGAAAGCCTATCCTCAGCCAGTCCTTGTGGGACCACGCAGCCACTTGCTGCCAGCACTTTGAATGACCTTTTCTCTATTCTTAGGAAGTATCAACACACCAGCAGCCTTACACAGCTGCAGGTTTTCACACACCCAGCCACCACCATCTCTTTTTCCAGCCCCGTATCAGGAAGCTTGCCCTAAACCCATCCTCCCTTCATAATCTTGCTGGCAGCTGCCTGGTTTTGTGCAGCTCTTGCAAGTTGTCTTTGATGCTCTTTTTGGCTGAGAAGCTCAATGAGCAGACTGATCTGATACAGAGATTAAATTGCTGGCAATCTCTGTTATATGAAATAACTCGGATTTGTGGGAAGTTGTGATTTATTAGTGCTAACAGCTCTGGGGAAACAGTTTTAAGGCACAGGTGTGAAATACAATTAACATACTTCAATTATGGATTAAAAGTAGCCTCTCTGAATTTAAGAGTACTAGCTCCTACTGAGCAGAAATTGTTAGAGAGGAGAAAGGTTTGGTGGTTAGTGCCTGTCAGAGTTAGAGGTCAGGGGATCATCACGTGAGTTAAAGTTTTGTAGCATTTGTTGGGGGCTGGATAAAGATCTGTCTGATTCCTCTGCTTTGCACTGTGGTCTCCTGTGGGTGCATTTTCTGCCTGAATGGTGTGCAGAATTGCAAGCTGTGCATGGTGAAACTTTTACAGGCTTGAGAAGAAGTAATTGGCAGTTTCAGAAATATTATGTGTCTTAGTTCTTATGCAAGTCAATGGTGGAAGAGAGTGCTGAGCATCCCACATTCAAAGCTTAAACACAAAGCTCTGCATTCAAACCTTTTCTGTTGATAGTTTTGAGACAGCAAGACAATTTGACTTGCTCATTTATTTTGCTCTAAAATTGGAAAAATAATAACTCCTCACCCCATGGACTTGTTGCCAGGATCAACTTTAGACCAGGAGTATGAGAAGGGTTACAGAAATGCCACTTATCAGAACCAGGGCAGATGCAGCCCATGGTCTAACATGAGGAGGTGCAGCAGGAGAAAGGCTGCAATCGATCTGCCCATGATGGCTGCCCCACTGGCAGTGACAGTCATGAGCCACAACTCTGCTCCCTATTCAGTAAGTCTGTCTGTTCCTCACTTTGGCACAAGAGACCCCTGGATGAACAAGCTCTCACACAGGTTCTGGGGCTAAGTCCAGACTCATGAAGATGGAGGAGCAGGAGATGGGGAATTTTTGTGCCCTTGTGCATTTTAAACAAATGGAACTCTTCACAGCCCTTCTCTAAACTAATGCTTGGGAAAAGGCTTTGTCAGCATACCTTTGCTGCCTAGAAAAAGGTTCTAAAAGGTAAGGCAATGAGGAGCTTTGTCTGATGTGGTTTGATTTAAACTCTAGCCCATATGTATATGCAGGTGAGATAAATAAATCAGAAAAATTACAGAGCATCCATGGAGGGTCACAGACTTAAACAAGATGTTTGATAGGTGGGTGAGCCTGAACAGAAGGCTGGAGCTGGGCCACATGAACAGAAACCAGGTAAAAATTGTATCCTTTGTCTTCAGTGCTTACCTCTGTTATTGGGTTGGAGTTAGCAGGATGCATTAGGGAATGGCATTCTTTTAAATTGTACCAGTCGTGAGTTCAGTGACTTGCAAGAGTCACAAGCTTTTCTGAGGTAACCTAGGAGGCAGTGTGAAAGTACAGGAAGATAAGTAGAAAATCAGCCTTTTGCTAGGTTAGAACTAGGCTGTGAAAGTTTTTGAAGCAAGGGCAAGAAATACATCATAGAGACAACAGGAAGTTTTAGAAATACGTTACATAAGGAACTGCTAAACAATAATCATCCCGCATTTCACTACAATCCCCAGCTAGTGGGCTGTGATCCTTGGTTGATGAAAAACAGCTAAGTTGCAAAATCAGCTGAAACAAAATGTCAAGAGCTTTTGTAAAGAATTGTTTACTTTTCTTCCAAAGAAAGTTGAGGTTAGATAGATTTCTGCACTATTGCATGTTTTCACCACATATTTAAGCTGGTGGGATAATTAACATTTCTTTTGTACTTTCAACTCTAAAATCTGCTAACTAGCAAACAAAAAGCAAAGAGAGTGGATTTTAGTCAGAGAGGAAATATTTAAGGTGCTCTGCAATGACATATTCACACAGATAAATCAGGGACCAGAATCAGATGTAATGCATAGGCTTACTGCAACACTTGCTTTTTGTGGGACATTCATCTCTGTATTTTGGGGAGTGTTTTTATGCACACCCCCTGTTGTCTGGTTTCTCAGCACCAGCATAGCATCAGTGTAAAACATTGCATTCTCAAGTCTTCAAAAATGTGTAATGGTTAAAATGTTACAGTGTCTTTAGCCTGATATGTTTTCCACACCTTCTAGTGCAGGGCCTGAAAATAAGAGTAGAGGTAGAACAACTTTGATGGTGCCGTGTTAGACAAGGAGCCCTTCTTCAGCTGAAGGTGTGCCCTCGTGTCTGCTTTTTCCTTCTTTCCTTCCCCTGGGTTGTGTTGGTTGGTTTTGTACAGTCTGAAGGGTCCTGCTCCTGAGGGCAGGCACGGGGTGTCTGCCCAGGAGGATGATGGCCACAGCTGTAGTTTGCCCAGAAGGACCAGAGTCCCTTTGACATTGGGATCCGTCTCGCAGATCAGCAGCCCAGCTCGCTGCTTAACCCCGGGAAGGGGGCTCTGAGCCGCAGAGAGCAGCAGGTTCTGCTGAGGCAGTCCCGCAAGGCCTCTGCTCAGACACGCACTGAGCCTGCCTGCTGCAGGAGGGGCTGCTGGTCTGGGCAGAGCTCTGGGAAAAAAGAGCAGCGCTGAGAATACATGCTGCCCTTCTTAGCGGCCTACGGAAACATCAGCATCAGCCCGAAGGTGCTGCAGGAGCCATGCCCGGGTAGAGCACCAGCAGCGCCTTTTCTCCAGACTTCACCCAGACCCCGTGAGATGAAGTCTGGGAGCCTGGGAAGCCGGTGAGCTGCAGGGCGTTTGTCCCACAGCACTCCGTGCGGGAGCAGCACGTACCGCTAGGTGGTAGCGTATGGGCGCAAAATGCTTTTTCCACAGCTGGGATCGTGTCATTCCTGAGGCAGGGGCAGCCAGGGTGAGCTTGGAGCAGGGAGGAGGGGGCAGGCCTTGGACCCGCAGAACTTCTGCTGGGATTCCTTGACTACAAGGGAGTGTAACTTTGCACGTTCCCGGCAGAACCTGTGGTGATTGTGAGTTTGAATGGTAACATCAGGAAGTACAGAGGGGTTCTAAAAATAAAATGTTAGTAGAACATGGAACAAAAAAGACAAACATCCAGCTCTGGGAATCAAACCCTTTTCTTCACATTATCAATAAAAGAGCAGCAGAACAAAGAGACAAGCCTAAATCTGGCCAAAGATGCTGATGAGATACCCCTTGGCATGGCACTGTCCTAGACAGACTTTGTGGGTGGTGGCAAAAATGCTGTTCTGAGGAAGCTGCTATCATTTTATTAATCTGTCTTAGAGCTCTCAGCAGCTGTCATGCTACTGAGATAACTCTGCTTTAAGGCATCTAGGCCCTATGCAATCTTTAGTTTATGGGTCTCTGGACAGTGCTGTGCTTCACAAAAAATCTCCTGAAAAGCTCAACTGGGATAGAGTTTAGTTCATTTCTGTCAGTAATATATATTGCAGTAATTGCTGTTAGTTTTTTTGAACAAGGACATGGTGAATGAACCTTAACATTGGCAATCTGAGAGATTCAAACAGAGGCAGAGAGGAGCTCAGACCTTTAAAAAAAAACTTTGTTCCGCTCTGTACCAGCAACTGCGAGCAGTAATATTGGGACTAGTTAGTGATCCTCTCATTAACCAGCTCCCTGTGGAAACAAAGTTCCAACAAAACAACCTCTTGTGAAAATTGATTCCAGTAAATGTGCAACAAACTCCCAAATGTTGATTTTTCTCCTAGGGCACTCTCCTGCCTGTCAGTCAGTCCGTCTGCCTGGCAGCACATTGGGACCAGCTGCCACATCAGGCCATCAGTGTCCTGGGTTACCAACATGTCCCCCAGCCCTGGCAGAGCATGGAGTACCTGCCCACCAGCCAGCCAGACCACAGTGGAGCCATGGGAATGGACTGTGGGAGAAGGTTCAGGTGTGTGACTCGTGATATCACTGAAGCTTTGCAAAATATATTTTTCTTTCTTTTCTAAAATATATATTTCCTGATTATTTGTTCCAGTCATAGGAGAAAAATAATCCAAAATCTTCCCTAGGAGAGGAATTGTGGCACCTTTTCAGAGCTGACCACTGTGCTTATCAGAAAGCTCTTGTAATTAATGTTGATCCACCTTTAGAGAGCCTTCACCTTTCAAGTCTCCCAAGATTTTCATCCACCTTCCTTTATCAAGCAGGGATTGTCAGGCTGTTGGTGTAGCTGAGCCAATTGAATGGCAATGTAGTTTAAAAACCCCCAAATATTTGAAAACATCTTCTGCAGGGTCATCACTGGTCCTTGAGCCAGGGTTGGAGTAACTCTGAGGTAGCTGGCCTAGCTGGTTTTCCACTCCAGTGTTTCAGGAAGAGGTTCCAAATTCTGAGGGTAGTGATTTAAAAGATCTTCCTCACAGAGTAGTTCTGGGCATTACAACATGCTTTATTAATGAATGAATTAATTGGCCCCTTTGTGTTTTGTATTATAACCACAAAATAATGAAGGTAGTTACTACTGCCTTGCAAAATAATGATGGAAGGTTAAACTACAATAATAGGATCATCTAAGTATTTGGAAATAAGGGATGATACAAATTGAGAAATCAGAGATAATTCTGTCTCTACACTACTGTGCCATTTCAATTCATTCAACTTCCTTCTCTATGTAAAATAATTTTTATATATGACACTTTGAAATAGCAATATTTTTAAGCCAAGAACTGAACTAAGTACATGTTTCTAGGCTTAATATTGCACGGAGTTCAGCAAATTCGATGTAGCATTTAGCAATTGTCTGGGAGCTTAGTACTTGGAGAAATCTTCCAAAACTGAATCCAATTGTCTGCCATTGTAGGCAGCCTTGTCCTATTATCCTTTTAAAGGATTTATCAAGCTTCATCTTAAAACTGATTAGGCTTTTTCCAGTCACTGTTCCTGACTGGAAGTCTGTTCACTTTATTGATCAGTAGAAATAAACCCCAAACTCCAGCCTAAATTTATATGGTTCACAACCATGAGCTCTTGTGCCAACATTATGCCATTTTTAAGCCTTTCTTTCCCCCTCTTTGTGTCCCTTTCCAGTGTTTTTACAGAAAGTAATCATATGCCCTCACAGACTTTTAAAAGTGAAATAAGCTTAGCTGGTTTTGTCTCCTCTTATAAGATAGTTTCAAATCCCCAGCATCTTTCTCTGCATTCCTTCTAATATGAATTAAGTTTTTTCTGAACATGAGGACCCATGATGCTGTGCTTTGTCCTGCAAAAGCCTCATCCAGGCAGTGCCTCACAGCGTGGCACTCATGCACAGGGTGTTCTCTAAGAGTGCTGCACTGCGTACAAGCTTTTGGCAACTACTCCCTTTATCCATCAGCACAGGCATGCCCAGCTCACTTGAGTGTCCTATGCCTTTACATTGCTTCTGCTGAGAAAGCAAACTGCAGGGAAAAAAATAAAATAACTGGGACAAAAAGGAAAATTCAGCTGAGGCGTCTTCCCTTAAACAGGACACGTCAGACAATCCTTTGAGCAGTGTGAGTATAGATGTTGTAATTTCTGAATTGGCCAAGCCATAATAAGAGTGTGGTTTTTTCCCCTGATTAAATCTTTTTATATCCCAGTTCTATAAATACAGTGGTAAAATACTAGGTGCAGCCTGCAGTTTTTGATATATTTGATAAGATTTGGAGTTCTTCCAGTTTGGCCAGATGATGTCTGATGCCAATGTTTTCCCAGGTAATTTTGAGGCTTGTGGATTGGTAAGCAGTAAAAAATATAACAAAGGGTCCCAGATACCTGCTACACAATGCAGAATGATAGTTTTTGTTCCAGAATTTTTTATAAATGTGAACATTTTAGGCCTACTAATGTTATTTAAAAGAGAAAGCCAGATCTGAGTTGTGCCCAAACCTCCTCTAACTTAGCAGCCTTCCTGGAACTGGGAAAATGCCTTTCTGTATTTGCTGGACTCTCAGTTTGTGACAAAATGGAAGTAGAGTGGAATTCTCACTCATGAAAAGTGTTTGGAAGGACATCGTAAGTTCTTGTGTTAGAGATGCTCAAGGGGTACATAGAGCTACTGCTTTTTTGAACTTAATTCTCATTTTTCCTATTCCAGTTAATATTGGTTGGTTCCTTTGGAGTAGCTTCTCACTTACACTGGTACACAGTCAGAATACAGGGATGTGGAAAGGACTCCAGAGAGTATTGTTACAAAACAAAAAGCAAATAGTATATTTTGTTCAGTTCCATATTTCTTCAAGGTAATGTGGCTCAGTCCAAAGCAATTATCAGTAAAATATGGCATCCAGAGCCATTTTAGTCCTTGAGTCTATTTTTTGTTCTTTATATGTATCATGTTCCAGATTTGCTGCATTACTTTCTTGAATTCTTTTGTTACTTAGGAAAAGTCAATGAAGGGTTAAAAAGATAAAAACTGTCCAGATGCTGAAGCTCATGACAGCTAAATAGATCAGCTTGATTATTTTTTTTAAATAGCTGTTGAGCCAGTCAATCTGTTCTGCTGCTTTGCTCTGCTGAATAAGAGCTACTTCTCTTGTGTGAGGCTACACTGCCTGAAAGGCAAGCTGTACAGAGGACAAATGTGTAGCTGCATCTTCCTCTGAAAAATTATCAGGAAAGTGTGTACAAGGAAGGCCTTCATCAGTCAACTGATAAGCTAAGAGAAACATTGTCAGCCTGGGAAAAATGACATAATCCTTATTCCCTTTCTCATTTTTTGCTAAATATTTATTATTAATTATTATTAATTATTATTAATTGTGATTTTTATTTATTTAACCCTCACAAGATAATAAAGATCAGTGCAAGTTTTTATCAGAACCCTATTTTTCAGTAGGCTGTACCTAGTGAGAGATGTTATTGCCTCAGTACATTGCAAACCATCTGGAGAAAGTGTCATGTGAAACTACTGTTCTCACCCACCAAGGGAAGTCCCTCAGGGGAAGGGATTTCTTGAGTATGAGGCATATAAAGAACCACTAATCCAGAACGATTCTGCTGCAAATCCCAGAGTTTAGTTTCTGGATTACGTGTTCTGCTTGAGATTTTGCCCTCATTTTCCATCTCTCTGATTTCTGAAGTTCTTTTCCTTTTTCCTGTCTGCAGCCTCTCATTCTTCCTCCGGGAATGAAAAAGTAAGAACAAACTTTGTATCTATTCTATGACCTAAATGCTTGGGATTGCCATAGAGCCTCTACTGTTGCTAATTCTGGGACAGACATCTCAATTGCCACACATAAGGCTCATGTTCAGTACTTGATCAATAAAAGGATTTGATCACTTAAAGATCTTGACTAAATCACAGGCAGACTCATACTTTAAAGGTTTATAAATATAATATAGATAAATCTTTTCAGACAGGACAGGTTCTATTCATAAACTTTTAGGCCATAAATTTTAGGCCAATAGACTTCTTAATCTATGGAGAGTAGCACATAAGCATTGTCCTTAATAAAACCTCATCTCTGTTTTGCTGGATTTACACATTCAAATTTTATGTTTCTCACCTCATTGAGTTCTGCTTAACAATTAGCACAGGTAGAGTGGGGGTTTTTTTATGCAAGTCCAAGAGTAAATCAGGGTTTGGGGATGCCTTTTGGTTTTCTCTTTTTCTTGTACAAAAAGTAGAGAAGAGGTCCTAACAACTGCATGTTCTGATGGGGACTGGAGAAAAAATTAGCATGCTTTTCAAAATACACATTTTACCTGAAAGTAACTTGAAAACTGAATGTCTTATCAGGACTTGCCCTTCACTGACCTATTTTCAGAATTTGTGGAAAATATCAAACCATGTCATTTAGGCTGACAGTTGTTCTGTTTCCTCAACTGGAGCTAATGAAACAGTGGCAGATGTTTATAAAGCTTCTTCTGCAAGCTCGTTGTGATATATGCAATAATTAGCTCTCCTGGGAATGTATTTCTCAGCAGCCTGCACAAATGACTCACACTGGCTCCAGTGGAAGCTTCGTGCAGGGAAGTGGGTGCCTTTATGTAATCTTGGGAAAGAAAAGTGCTGTCATCTCTCCTTAGAGAAGGCAAGTTAAATCTATAGATACAGCTGGCTATTTTTATGTCATCCTCCATCCTCTCATTTTACTCACTGCCATTGAATTCTGCCTAGCCTTATTGCTCCTTTAGAGATTCTTTCCTCCCACCTCTCCTGTGGTGTTTGACTTACTCAGGCACTGTGACCCGTGTTTCTCCCTTTAGGCACATCATCCCCACTGATGGCAGCATCACTCGAGATGCAGAATTGATTCCTCTGGCCCTAAGAGAGTCCTCTTGTCTCCTAAAGTCCTCTCAGCAAAAAGCAGCAGTTCGAAGTTTTATCCTCCTCTTGTGTACTCCTGCTCTACATGACTGCAGCTGTGATGATTTTAGCAGACCAAATCCTGGCATACGCTGGTGTGAGGGAGCTGACTGCTGCTTTGTGTTTTGTTGAGGCTTTAGCTGCCGTGTTTTGCACAGAGCAGTTTGTGAGCCTGACATTTTGTGCATTTTATAAGCTCTGGATGAGTCACAGAGGCAAAGATTCATGGGAATCTTTCCAGTAACTTCAATAGGCTTTGACTGGAGGCTCTAGCACCCTCGACTGGAACAGATGGTGTGTCTGCAGGAAAGCAGGCAGCCTGATGGGCATCGTTTAGGGCTGTGTGATGTCACTGACACTGATGTGCATCAGTTGTTAGTGAAACCATAATTCACATACATGCAAAGCCTCTCCTGAGGGTTGTCATACTGAGTGCAGTCATGTTGCCCCTTTATTCTGTTGTTCTGATGCCTAGGGAGGCTACCTGGAACAGAGGCTAGACAGTGTTAAAGGAATAAAGTAGGTATTTATTAAAAGGATACATCTTGGGCAGTACAAGAGCCTGGCCATGGCTCTCCCCAATATGGACCACCAGTCACAAGTTTTCACATTTCTGTAAGTTTTGGTCCATTTACATATTGGGGTTAATTGTCCAGTTGCAGCTTCAGGTTATGAAGTCCCATCCTCCCAGCTTGCTCTCCTCAGTTTGCTGTTGTTTATACTTTGGGGGCCTGAAGCTGGATGGTGTCCTCGGTTCTCAGGCTGGAATTGTTTTGTCTTACTAAACTGTGAAGAGAACTTGCTAACACTTTATATGAAGTTCAGAGTTATTTACTAATGCAGTACAGAATCTGGAAATTATGAAAGCTAAAACTTAAGGCATCAATTCCACCCCTGAGAGTGAGGAGCAGCAATAGATGGATGGGAGGTAACTCATTGCTATTACAATCTTCTCTTCTAAGCGTTAGGAACTGGGACTGGTTTGATTCCTAAAGCATGTGGAGCTTTTGATCTTTTCACCTTCTGGCCCTTATTTTTTAAAATCCAACTTGGAGGGGATGAAACACTTTAGTAGAAATTTGCTATTTGTGATTTCTACACAGAGAAAAATGGAAGCCCTAAAATTGACTTCAAGGGTAGTACAATAAAAATATGCTTACCCATGACACAACCTTGCTGAAGTCATCTAGTGATAGAGGGAAGCAGCCAAAAATGTACACTTTGGAGTACTGGTAAACCTTTAACAGCTGTGGAAGTATCACCAAGTATTTGCTGTGTGTATAGAAACAAAATTAGTCCTGTTACTACATTTCTGTTCTAAGCAGATAAATCACACCTCACTCCCTTGTGCTGTGGGAAGAACACAAGTTGTAAAGACTTGTATCTCTAGGCAGGCTAGGGACTTGCAATGGGACTTCCTTTTTGCTGTCTTACTCTAAATGTTTTTATTTAACAGTAAAATTCTGGAAAAGGTAAAAAATTTCACCACTTCTTAGTCTGGGTAATTCAGCATTTTCCTTGTGATGGCTTTGTCAGAGCTGCTGACCCCCAGGCCAATGTGATAGCCAACTCTCAGGAAGAACAAAAATTCTACAAGCTGGGAGGGATCTGAAAGCTCTTCTGTTCTGCCTTCCAAACTTAAGAGGTTTTGGATAATTTACTGAGCTTGTAATTTTCAGTGAAAAAGAAACTGGGAAACTTTCAGTACAAAACGGCCAAGCAGCTATTGAAAAGGAAGTAGAATCCAAACTGAAAATTTAAATCTCTATGTTTCAAAAAGTGTACAGAGGTGTCACACTGAGCACTTAAAAGCAATTTTTAGATGAAAAAAAAGTTGCAATCAATCACTTCCACATGGTATAATTTCTTCTTAAAACAACCATTTGCACGAGGATCTCTCTCACTGCTCATGCTCCAACAGGCTCATGTTTCAGTTTTCCTCCTGAGGCAAAGGATGGGGGAGAATCCTTCTCACGGAGAATACAAACTTAATCTTCAAATGAACAAAGGCTCCATGACTCATAAGTTTTCTCCTCAGGTCGGGTCATCCACTGCCAACAGCTTCCTCTGTTTACAGTCTGCTGCACTACAGCTACGAGTGTGGATGGTTCATGTTGCTGCTCACTGTCATGCTGCACGTGAAAAGAGAGAGGAAACTATGTTTGTCTCTAGAAAACTCTGAGAAGTGATGAAAAAAAATCAGGAATGAAGTTACCACTGTCTTTAAAAGAGAAATCTTCAGAGATTTGGATATCCTTCTAATAGTTAAAAGAAAACAGATATTTACCCTGTATTGTCACAAATATTAATAGAATGCTTATCATCTTTAGGGAGGAAATGAGTTAGTGGGTTTTATTGGCTTTGGATTACTTTTACTAACTAAATTATTAACAATTTGAGTTTGTAACAGGTATCACATATTTTAGAGTTCATTTTTTCTTGAAGGAAATCATTATATTGAACAGAAAACATGGGTTTGAAAAATATATATAACACATCTGTCATCATATATGCTGTCAGATATACATTTAATAATGATATACTGAATCACAGGGTTCTTTCCTTCATTTATGTATGTCATTTAAAATTTTGGCTCAGTACCTTAGGGAAATACTTGCTTCCTGAGTAGTATCATGCTTTGCCAGTAGCTGAAGTTTTAGGGTTTTTCATACATTGCCTCAAATCTGGTTTATTGCTTCAGATATAAAAATTTACATTTCCCATGATATTAATCTGAAACCTCAATTTTAAAAGTGCATGCAAATCTACTTGCAGATAGTGAAGAGATGTCAGTGGTGGAATAAACAGGTATGGGGCAAACAAAGAGAGGAAGAAAAGAGTTACTATTTGTGACCTCGCAGCTTTAATTTAAAAAGTGGTCTTGGGGAATTTCTCCAGCAACATGCTCCTGTACCAAGGTATAAATTGCCTATAATGGGTGGTAGAAGTTGGTTATCTATATGTTCTCTGTTCCTGCTTTAGAGTATTAGAGTATTCTGACTCTTGTGGCTGAAAACAAGCTGGCTCACAGATAGTCCAACTCTGTGTGCCCATTACTAGAGACAAAAAGTGAAAAAGGAGAGGGCTGTCACCCTCTTTTTGCTGTTCAGTGACACAAAATGAGTTCATGGTCAGCATGCAGATGTGCACACCATGGAAACATCATGGCCAGAAGAAAATTACACAGTAAACTCTACTCAGCTGGAGGAAGCTTGTTGCTCTGCATGAAAAAAACCACAAAAATATTATTTTTTCTTTGCTGGGAAGGATTTATCCAACATCTAAGCAGATATTTAGATGCAGTCATTAGATTAAGCAGAACTAGATTACTACTTCTCAATTTGGACACCCCTAAGACCCATAAATAATGGCATCTTTAGCCCTTGTGACCTGCCTAGAGCCATCAGACTTCCTCTCCATAGTCACTGCACCTTTTCACAGAAGTCTGGATAAGTACTGGGGGTTATGTTTACAGGTATAACATATCACACCTGTGAAAGCAAAGTCTTCTGAGCATTTCAGGGTTTTGTTTATATTTTTTCAGCATTTGAATTTTTTTTTTCCTGTCTATGTTATAATGCATGGTTGAGAGTTTGAAGAAGCTTTCCCCTTTTTGTGAGCCACAACCTCTGTCTGTGTACTTCCACCAGAACAGAAAAGCACTGATTCCTAATGGTCTGACATTTGTCTGGTTGAAAAGAGACAGAAGGTAACTCTTAGGATGTGGTGGTGGATTTCATGAATATTGAATCAGTCTGTGTCATGATTTCAAATGCTATTCGCAGGAGTCATGCACAGAAAATATTCATTTTAGATAGACCATGTTTTCCTAATGCATGTCAAGTTATATATGGTGATGTCAGGATACTTTCCTCTTTTACATCAATATGTATGACATTTTTGGTTTCAGTATATCTTGCAAAGTGATTCTTCAGGACTACAAATCTGCAGCCTTTCCATTCATTACAGAAATTGATTGATTAGCAGAATCAGGTTATTATTCTAGTTCCTGAAATGTTCTATGTAGCTCCATATTTAGTGATCATTCCATGTCCAAATGTTTACTTGCATTACCTACTACGTGTAGGTGGTAGGTATTTAGGTAGGTATCACCTTTATTTTTTTGTCTGATACCTTTATAATTTCATTTAACAGTGCTCAGGCTGTTGGGTATGACATATTTAATAGGAACATCTGTTGTGTAATGTGTAAAACCTGAAGAGTTAGTAGTCCACAGTAAATAAAAATGGAGTCCAAAGCCTGTGGATAAAGCAAGCACTTTCCACTGAACATGGGAAGAAAAAGAAGAAATCTTATGCTTTAATAAAGTAGGTGTGCTCCTCACAATGTACTTCATGTTCAAGAGTAAAAGCCCAGTGAGAGCACTGCAGTGCTTGCTGCCACTGCAGCACTAATCCAAATAAACTGCTGCCCAAGAGAAATCATCTTGAGTTAGCTTGTCAAGTGTGAATGTCAACCCAGTAAGACTCCAGAGCTGCATGGGTTTGCACTGCAGAGCAGCTGTTTGTACCCTCATGTTAAAGACATGTGATGACAAATCTGCCTTAAAATTTTCCTCTCTCGCTCCCTGCTGCAGCTGAATCAGCAGGTGTGACTGGACTCTGACCTGTGTCCGAGAGAACCTGTGCTGGTGACAGCATCACCTTCTGCAGGAGAGGAAGGGGTGACTCTCTGGGTGCAGGAAACCTCTTCAGCTGGATCTTTTGGTGATGGGACCACTGCCTGCTAGGTCAGTGAGGACAAGCCTGGGAACTCATAGATAGTTGCAAGATGAGCTGCTATATTCTGTGCTGTTGGGCTGTTGCTGCACCTGTCAGAAGATCATTCCAAGCATATCTCTATCTCTGCTTATCACTGGCCCCTCTGGACTGTACTCCCTCTCTTGCACTGCCTTTTGTGAAATCCCAGAATAAGTCATCTTGTGTTCATCTCTAGGGCTGATCACTTTTTACCAACCACGGCTCTTCAGAAGCTCCAGGAAGTTCAGCAGCTATGAGACTTTTCCTCTGGGGCTGATGGCAGCAGGCAAACACACTGACTCACATTTGATCAACTCCTGCTCTCTGCAGAGGCTGTCTAAATCACCCAAATGAAATTAAGTGAGTGACTTTCTGTTTATCTGGTATACAGGAGAGCAGAATTATCCACATGCTGGGCTTAAAGGCACAATTCACAGTCAAAGGTCTTCCTATCTCATCAACAATTTTCTAGAAACCTGGTTGACAAAACCTTGTGCTCACTCTTTCCTCCTTGTTTTCTTTTTCCCTCTATCCAGTTAACAACAATCTCAGTAGGAGATTGTGCCATTACAGGCTTGCATACATGGAGTAGGTGTTTATTTTCTGCATCATTCATTGAAAACTGTTCTGTGGTTATCTTTTTCCCCCTCCATTGAAATACTGTGGGTTGTATTTATCCCTGCAAGGGGATACATTAATAATTCGCAGAAGTGAGAGTTTAAGGAAAATAAAAGCTCACACTTTCTCTCTCTTAGTGACTAGGTTTCCTCTCAGTGTCTTAGCAGGGTCTTTGTCTTCAGTTCTGCTCCATTCTTCCTCCTAAGGACCTCAGTTAGGAGTTCACTCAAAGCTGCTGTTGTTGGCCAGGTCTGGATTCAAACTCTGGAAGTTTTGACTTGAATAACAAGATTAAATGCCTGCCTGAGCAACTTCTGTGGTCTCATTGGCTACCATGGCCTCAGAAGACTCAGGCAGGATTTGCATATTATTAAACAGATAAACAGCGAAAGTTCAAACATTAAGGCACAGCATGACTTGTCAATGCTCCTGCTTGGGCATGTACATAAGACACCTTCACTGGCAAGAGGTTACTGGGCACTATCAGGAGCAAATATTCTTGGAAAAATAATATGTCTAGTTCCTTCTCATCAATATCCCAAAGAATTTTATCCCCTTTTGTGATTAGATGTTACTCTTTTTTACTTTGAACAACTAAATGTTTTTTAAAAGATAAAATTTCTCACACCAGTTAATGCCTAAATTATTTCGTTAATGCCTAACGTATTTGTTTGCTTGAGAGTAAAATGCTATCTTTCTTTGTTTTCTTTGCGAATTGCACTTCTAGAATATCCTATTTCAGAGATTAGGCTGGCAACTGGAAGCAAATGTATTTGTAAAACAATCTCTAAAACCTGCTGAGTGAGTAACAGAATCGTGGTAGCAACATAAACTGTTCTATCAGAGCATGTGAAAAAACTGTAATAACCTCCAGTTCTTCACAAGAGAGTAGCAACAGTTTATTATGCACTTTAGATTAATTCCCCTTTTGAAGAAAATAGGTCTCCTTCCTCTTCATTATATAGAAAAATAATGGGACTAGAGATGAGACAGTTTTTTCTAGATAGTCTCAGAATCAGGGCAGGGATCTGCAAGGGCGGTGGTGGGTTTTTCTTGTACAGAATAAGTGTATCACAAAGTGTTTGGTCCCAAGTAATTTCAGAATTGGCAACTCAAGCAAATATGAAAGGCAGCAAAATCATAATTAGCTGCTCTCTGTTTTGCAGAAAGCAAACTTGCGGATTTCATACAGAATTGGCAAAAATACCCAACATCCTCACCTACAGAACTACCTACAGAAGCTAGAAGAGATCAAAGCCAATTTGCATTATTAGACAGGGATCAGGAAGAGAATGTACAATTGTGCTCATGGGTATTTCTGTTCTCTCTTTAAAAAGAAACCAGATAGTATATTCCGCTCTTATACTTTAAATCTCAAAATCATTAGGAACATTTTTATATTAAAAATTATTACTTGAAAAATTTTCAGCCTGTAGAATGATGGGAAATTTAAAATTATGAGTTCTTAAAAGCCACTGATTGACAAGCTCTCTAAGCCTCTGATTTCAGTATATAAAAATAAGGTAATATCAGCAAACATCAGACTCTTTCATAAAGCTTGCTTTTAAAAGCTGGAGTTTGTAACTCTGGGAACAAATCACTGGTCCTTTGAAGGCTGAAACAGTTCTTTCTGTCTATTCTGTGATGAAGGAGGAACAAGTGGACACACTTTTCTTATGGAAGTTCTCACAGAAGGTAGGTCAGTAGTTAGGGTTTGGAAAGTAATTTTGGAACTTACTTTGTTTTCAAATATGTTGACTGTATTCTAACGCTGCTCATTAGAGGCGTTTGATGAAAATGTGACTCACCAGCTACATGGCCTTGAGTTAAGAGATGAGATTTCAGAGGTTTTCAGTGGTTGATCTCCAGCTACTAGTAAGGGATGACAAAAAAGATTTCCTGGAACTGTGATCACCTGCACGGAGGGAAGGATGGACTGGGATTTTATTATAGTGACTCACGTTCCCTCTGGAAAAGACATGAAAAATCTATCCTCATCAATAAGTCCTCCTCCAGCTAAGACATGATTGCATGAGCAGACCACTTTTAAAATTACATTAAAAGCAAGATATGTCATTGACATTGTGTGATTTACGCTAGCTGGCTAGTGGGTTTTGGCTGAGATTACCACTATTCCTCAGTCATGGTGTGCAAAAGAATTGAATGAGTTAGCCTCTGTTCAAAGGAAAATTGAGGTCATTGTCCTTCCAAGGACTTCAGATCTGAAACCTTCTTGGTTCAAAAGTCCTCTCAAGCCAGGGCAGTAGCACAATGCCAACAGCACCTGGTTCTCTGTAGAGGGTGTAGCAGTGTAAGAGCTGGTGTCTTAAGACAAAAAGGGAAATTGCAGTCAGTGCTGTCAGTGCCTGTCTTCACTGGCAGCAGGAAGTGGGGGGTAGATAAAGATGCACTATTTTCTTGTACACTTAACTTTTAACTGAGTAACTGGAGCCCAAAGTGGCGTGTTCTTGCGTGTACGTGGTTGCCATGGATGGAAAAGCTGCTGACACTCGCCTCTCCTTGAAATCAATACCATGGCTCCCACTGCTTTCACGGGGAGCAGAGGCCAAAGCTGCAAATCCTATCGGATAATTATGAATCAAACAAAGAGTTGCAGTATACGGTAAAGCTCCACATGGCTGTGATTCAGAAAAGCACTCCATGTTCCTTATTAGGGAAGGAAATCATGCAGCAGCAGGAGACATTTTCAGCATTCTAAATGCTCCTAAGGAAAACTAAAGTCAATTTTGACTGGGCAGGTTTGACCTGATGGCTTCATGAAATTTTTCTACCTTTGAGGATTGTTTGGGATTATTTCCTTCACAAAATACAAACAAACAAACAAAACCAAACAAAATCAACAACAACCAAAACCACCAAAACCCCACAAACAAACAAACAACAACAACAAATAAATGAACCCCCAATTTTCTCTTATTTCAATATGTTCCAGTGTGCATTTGTTTCCACAGCTGATCACTGAAACCCCTAGGAGGCAACAGCTGTTGTGAATGAACAATTAGATTGCCCAGCTAATTAATGGTTTTAAATGGACTTGGAAGGGAGGTTTGCCTCTCCTTATTGTGATTTCAGTGCTGATGAAACTGTTAATAAATTCTTAATGAGGAAAAATGTTACATAAATGTTGGGTAAACCAGCTCTTCTTTTATATTCAAAGCATAACACATAATTAAAATGTTCCATGTATAGAATCAGAAATTCGTTTAACTCATCTCAACCTACCCACTCTGTGCTGAGATGAATATATCCTGCTTCTCATTTGATGTGTCCTGTTGTGTTAAATGTACCACATTGATCTAAAAATGGCAGATTCTGTGGGTGCTCACAGTTGTTATCAGAACCAGACGCTGCACGCTTGCAAGATGTGCCTCCACAGTGCCCCTCTACTTAGAAGAAAAATAAATGTGTAAAATGATCTCACTTGTCCTTTAAAAACAAGTTTCTAATCCATTTAATCCATACCTTGCAAATACTCAACTGAAAATACAATTTCCCCATTAAAATTGACAGTGTAATATTCTTTTTTTTTTTTTCTGTAGCATTTCCTGGTTTATTCCAGGTAAGATCATAATCAAGAAAGAACCATGCAATCTGTAAGGATTTTTTTTAAAATTAGTTGGAAATCATTACTTTTAATAACTGCTAAACAGGATGCCTTCTTAACATAAATTTTTGAAACATACTGATTTTTTTTTCCAAGAGCTTTCCCAGAACTGCATTTTCTTTTAAGAGTGTGATTTTTAGAGAAGAGTGTTATATTTCAAAATTCAATGTGGAATTTTTAAGGAATCATATATTTATGGTAAACTCTCATTCTTTATAAAATAGACATGTGTCATCAGCTATCTTTCTGGTGTAAAATTCTGCTGTATTGTGTGTGATGTTAACCAGCCTCAGAACACTGAGAATTATTTAGCTCCTGTTCAGTGCCATGGGAAGAAGGCTATGTAAAATTATGCTTATCATACCAGAGACCCAAAAGCCATGTATCAGTCTTCCTATAAAAATATATATTATTTGCTTTAAAACTTGTCATACTGAATATTAATTTATTTTTTAGCCTTCTGTTTTCTGAGACTTAAGCACTTTCATTTTCTGTGTTTTGACCTGCAACTCTGAGGATATGAGTAACTTTTAAAGGGGAAGTGGAGTTTCTTAACTGACCACATAAATGCAAGAGCTGGGCTTTTATGAAAGATAATTAAATATTATGAAACTAGGGGTGAGCCAATCCAAATTGACATCGCTGAGACAACAGCCTAGAGCATGAAAAGTACTGGGTGCTAATGAACAGAGTGAAGGGAAGATAAATAATTCTGAGTCCTGGCATTGCATCCCAATAGCCAAGTACCTGCATCCAGATTTCAGCTTAATTGCTCCTTTCCCTTGCAGGCACCAAACACAGGTTTTCTTACATGCACTTGTCTATATTGCCGGGCAGAGATTTAGCTTATTTACCTAAGGTGAAACTATTTGATGATTTAGACTCACTTACCACATGTGCCCTCCTCACAACTTTGCTTTTATTGGTTTTTTTCAGATAAAAATTTGGTTCTTATGTGTCTCTAACTCTGAGGTTACGTTTTCTTTAGATGCAGTTGGCGTTTAATGTGCTGAGTATATGCAGTAACAAAGGTATACATGCTTCTGACCTATATTCAGGGGCCAGATATGTGGATCAGAAAGGGAATGAGCTTGTCCTCTGTTTTGGCAGTGATATCCCAGCTTTTTTCATTGCAAATGTTGGAGCAGTGCCTCTGTGACTCAGTAGGTAAACTCTGCCAACCTATTAGCTGAGTTGTTTAATGTGGACTTTGATTCACTTGGTACAAATTTAACTTTCTCTTGGAAAACCTAGCTGTTTGTTTTCTGTTGTTGCTACAGTTGTGGCTAATATCTTGAGACCTACATTATAGAAATGAACAGATAACTTATTGTGTTGGCACAGATTTTTGTTTGGCATCAGCAAGCTGCATTCATGATTACTGACAGCTGAAGCAGCCAGATGTGCGTGTATGTGCATAGCTCTTCAACCACGTGGGCTTTTGCACAATAAATCCATTAGTACTGATTGCTTCTCTTTCTCCAAAAGGCCCTGCTTTTTCACATCGTTTTGCTATCTCTATCTCTAAATCAGCAAATAGCTTTTAGTAAAATCCTAAAAGTCTGGACATTCATGAATTACATAATTTAATGCATTAGTCACAAAACAGCAGACGAGTTTGTTAAGGGTGACTCATGACTTTACTGCCTGCATTATGGCTTGGGTTTTCTTTTCTTGCCTTTAACATTCTTTATTCTTTTCTGAATGACAAATGCCTCGCCTGTTTTATGGCTAGGAACACATACTATATGAAGAAGACACCTGCCTTCCCTCTGAGAAAGGGGTCAGGAAGCATATGTGGTGCAGTCTCTCGGTGGTAGAACATCCTCCTCTCTTGAAGGCAAATTATAAGTACACTTATGGAGGTTTATTATCTTGGACTTAAAATGTAGCCTGCAACTTGAAAGTCAATGTTCTTTCACAACAATTGGTATGCTACTTTGGAGTTTGGCAACTGAAGGTATTTAGAAAGAGAAGTGATTTCCCTGTGACCCCAACTATTTCTTTCATGACAGTGTTTACGAAAGTGTTTGCACACTTCTCAGCACCCAAAGCTGCACATGGTGCCAAAGTTGTTACAACACCTCCCTGCCAGCAGAAGGAGGGGACTTCCTTCCTCTCCATGCCCCTCCCACTGCCCAGTCCCCTACTCTCCATTCTGCTCTCTGCTGCTTGTGTGACTGCTCAGGGAGCTGGGCTAGCCCTGAGGGCCAGAAGATGAGGAAGGAGGAGAAGGCTGGGGCAAGTAAGAACATTCCGTCCCCTTTTGATGGTTCTGAGATCAGCTAGTGCCACAGCCATAAGGCATGCAGATTCTTCCAAAGTTTCAGTTTTCCTCTCCCTAGGTGGTTAGTCCATGAGTTGTTGCTCCACAATATAGAAAAACATTTTTGGAAAACTTGGGAAATGCATATGGATGACTATGAGATATGAAAGCCTGTATTAGGTTCCTCCTCAGGGAAGAAGATGTCACAGTTTTTTTCCCAAAACAGTCTCCCCAAATACACCCTTAAGCAAGACAGAATGCAGCTTCTTCATGAGGTGGGTCCTCAAGACAAGGTCCATGAGTCAGGCTCTTACTCATTTCCATTGACATGCCAAGGACGCTTTTTTAGGCATGTACCTTCTAGGCAAATAGCGCCATCAGAAATAGTTGTAGTGATGCAGCTCTTCCTACCAAACAAGCCAACGTTTGTTAATTCACTGGACATGGTTGGCAGTGCCCTTTGATTACAGGGCTGAGTCAAAATTCAGATTATGTCTACAGGTGCAGGAGTATCCATGCAACAGACTCTGCTTTTCCCAGAAAATATCTTGCTGCTTTCTCTCCCTCTAGATGTCTCTTCTTATACATCTTTGTTTACTATGTTATGTTCCTTTACAGTCTAATTACTGAAATCACTCCTTAGTTATTGGACCTTCTGTTATCTCCATCATGGTGGTTTTCCCCATAGTAAAACATCCTGTTCATCTCTTGACAGATCACTTCATACCAGCCTGCCTGCCCTGGCTGCTGTTTGCCCACAATTTGCTTTCTACAGTGAAAGATAGTGATCAACTGTATTCTGCACTACACAGGAAGCTGGAGAAGCACCAATATAGTTCATGAAAATAGTACCCAAAGCCCCTCTTTACCTACTGAGGGTTTATGTAGGAGCACAAAAAGAGTTGCCCCAAGAGTCTGGAAATCTTGCATAAAGCAACAAGTTACATATTTCTAGTTCACTTGTGCAAATAGAACAACATTTCAGGAGTCTTCAACTCATCACCTGCATCTTTGAAGACTGGAGCCTGGTGTGCTGAAGGGAAGAACATTGCACCTTGTGCTCACAGACACTTTATGGACTTTGTAAAAAGGATGACTTTGTTAATGGTTAGCCAAGTCAGTAACAAGACTGGGAAAACTGTTAATGGTATGTTTGCCCAAAAGCAGCTAGAGCAATTTGCAAAATGATGTATGATATCCACATGAATACACAGACATATCCTGGGGGAAAATGGGCACATTGTCATCAGTGGAGTGCAAGCTTCCTGACTCACAGGGCAAATAATAGAATCAGGGGAGTATCACTTGGAGTGATTCCTTCCACAAAACAGCATTATATAAGGGTAAGATTCACTCCAGTTGCAGTGGATTTAATTTCATTTTTCCCTGCCCACACTTGGGGTCAGAGCAGTAGCTTGTGCCAAAGAGTCTTTAACTCAGGAACATCCAGGTTTCTGCATGCTGCTGTGCTGATTGGACACTTTTGTCATGTAAACACTAAATGATGTGGAGTACAGGCAAAAAAAGAGAACTGGTTTGCAGTGGGATGTGGCCCTATGGCACTCAGTCATTCCCTCCATTTCATCCCCACCTCGGAAGGAAATGGCCTCTTTGCTATGGATACAGCCTCAAGTGCCAGTGGCTGCACATTAACGCCTACTTTGTTCCCTGCCTTTGCATGAGATCCGCTTCTCAGGGACGATTTGTGCTACCCTGCCTCAGCCTGTGCACAGAAACTGTGCACAGTTTCTGCTCATCAGCAGGGCAGGGCGCAGAGAGGCCTCTCTGAGCCACCGCGGGCATCCTCCTCTGCAGGCTGGGGAAAGGCTGCCACTGTCTTTCACTGCCTCTCTGGGAGCCTCACTAACAGCAGCAGCCGATGGTCTGTTCAAAGGGAGCTTTCACATCTGTCTGTAACCATGGTGACCAGTGACTTGGGGCACTATCCTGGAGTCCCAGGAGCCAGGGATGCAAGTGTATGTGTAACGTTTCTCTTCTGTGGCACCTTCTCTTTTTCCTGATAATGTCTGCGTGTTCTCCTCATACTGTAGCCCTGGAGTTCATACTTACGGAAAGTAGCTTCCCTTTGCATTTTTAAATACTTTTAGAGGCTGTTTTTTATTTCCAAGGGAGAAACACTTGGCTTCAAAGAATATATTTAAAACAAAATTACTTCTGTGATCATCCTTCATCCACTGGATGTACACAAATATCTTCAGTCAGAAAAAATGCACAGAACATTATTAATACAATGCCAATAATATTAAAATATGATCTGTCCCTTCATTTTGCATTACAAATTGTGTGTTTGCTGAGTACTTTCTCTTTGCATTAAGAGGCTCAGTATTGCTGCTTGGCTTTCTGCCACTTTTCATTGCTTAACTCCTTTTGATAATTAGCAGCTCTTCTGTTTATTGGGTTTTTATTAGTTTAGTAAGGCATCTCCACTGGGCACTGTTAAATCTCTCTCTCTGTTTCTCTCAGCACTCCTCATACTCCTTTCTCTGCAACTCCATTTCGTGAACTCCCAAGCTTCTCAGCCTGAAGTGTTGCACACAGTCAGTGTCAGCGTGCAGCAGTGCAGAGGAAAGGAGTGTTCTTGTCACAGGCTGACCCCACAGCCCACTACTCTTGTACAGGAATCCAGGTCCCACGGTGGCTTCTACACAAGTAAATGGCAATCCTGGGCATTGGAGGCTTGGCACACCCCTGGGGATCTGCAGGCAGGGCAAGACGTAAGTAAGCCCTAACCTGAGAGACAGTCACATAAACCTTTTGAAAAGAAGCCACATAAAAGTACCCACATCTGTGTAATATGTTTGTATAATGAAGTTAGAAAGTTACTGGGTATCAGAGTGACTAAAGCGGGTGATGTGGGTTCTGCTGAGGCCTGGTGAATTATTTTTGCTGCTTCTTGTGCTCTCTTTGAGCTTTTAAACTGAATTTACTTAGTCTGTCATATACACAGCTGCTATGGAAACACATACATGTAAATATTCACTAAGATGAATACACCAGCTTTAATAAATGCATCTCTTCTCAATGAAACCTGTCCATCTGGCATAAAGTAGTACAGATATTAAAAGCAGGGGTAACAAATAGAAATTTCTCCTTTTGTGTGTCACAGTAGATGTCAACAAACTTGTCTTTATTGCCACAATACTGTTTTCTATACCATAAGTGGTCTCTAGGCTCACACACTGCTTGCACTGTGAAGATGGAGGAGAGGAGGGTTTTCCTCAGGACAGCTAAACTTAAAAATGAGAATTCAATCCTTAAGCATGACAGAGATGATTGGATTTTTTCAGGAATGCTTCTAGAGGGCCTGGAACTTCCATTTATCTGCCACAGAAAAACAACGGGCTGCAGGAGTCACTGCCACAGCCGTGCCTACCGAGTGTGTGGCTGTCAGATGGACAAAGCTCCCACAGCCCAGAGGCTCTACAGCTTCTCACCCTCCTTTATCTCTAAGGCTCAGTATTACAAAGTGACAGACCTACTCTACCCATGCTGAAATCCCTCAGCCTCCATGGAAACCACCTGAAGTGGAAAGTGCTAAACACTTTCCAGGAGCTACCTGACACTCTGCAAGCTGAAGCTGTGGCAGTTTGTCATTTATTTATCTTTCATTTGCATGTTGGCCATCTTGCTGAATGGTGCATGCTTACACCAAGGTAAGGCTTTCCTGGATCACTCCAGAGTTAAGGTATGGTGACAGTCTGTGTGAAGGTGCATCTGTGTGGTGAATATGTGGTTTGCAAAGCTCAAACTACTCCCTCTCCCTCTCCCCTCCCCTCCCCTCCCTCTCCCTCTCCCTCTCTTTCTGAAAGGCTGAGGCCAAGCTGTCCAATGCTGCTTCTCTGCTGTGCACTGTCAAATAAAGCTGCTTGTGAAGACACAAGCTCGAATTTACAAAAAAAAAAAGCTGATAGATGGAGGAAGGAGGCAAAAAAGAGCAAGAAAACCTAACTACCTGCATGCTGTCATTTGTCACTGGTATTCTTATGCTCCATTCAGACCACTGAACCCTTTTAAAAAAATAGAGGTAGAGCTTATGACATCTGATGCTAGCAACAAACTGGAAAGTTTGGAAACTGAATCTCAGGACCTGCACCGACTGAAGTCTGACTAATGTTTTGTGCCTTTGTTACGTTGACTTGATCTCTGGTTCAAATTACAGCTCAGAAACTGAGACCATAACGAGATAAAAGAGAAGTTTATCTGTATCAGACATAACCTCTGCATCCCTTCTGCCTGTTCTCTCTCTGGCTGAATTGGCATAGCTTGACAGCATGTGAGTGAAAAGGGAAATAAAATATTTCCAGATATTTTAGACCCATCCTTGTTCAACTTACTCTACTTTATTTTATTTTATTTTGTACCAACATTTGCAAAATGTGTTTCTTTTTGCTGGCATTTCTGGGAGACTTTTTTTAATAGACCAGTTTTAGGTAAACTCACTACATAGCAGAAATAATACCTATGACTTCACCAATGAGTCACATGCAACAAATAATGAATTATGGATAGTAGAAGTCAAAAGAGAAGTCACAAGCCTAATGCAGCATTTAAATCCTGTTTGCAACATCAAATGAATGTGCTTAGATTCAGTTCTTTGCATATTTGCCAACAAACTGGCAACCTTTCTGGTTTCCATGACCCAGAAAGGAATGTCACTTACTTCCCTTTGCTACTTCTTCCCTTTGCTCCTTCTTGCTTTCCATACCTTGCTTTCCAATCGATAAAAATAAAATGAAAAAATAAGAGAAAAAAAAAGGAAAAAAAAGAGGAAAAAATAGGAAAACATAAGAAACATAAAATCAATAAATGTCCTTTAGGTGAAACTTAAAAAAGCTCAGCCATTGGCCAATGCACAGGCACTACCACAGCTGCCAGGAATTGCCAGCATTGCTGAAAGACTGAACCCAGAGAGGAAGCAGCAGATGCCTGGGAGAGGCAAACT
This sequence comes from Pycnonotus jocosus, assembly GCA_013400435.1. Lineage (NCBI taxonomy): Eukaryota > Metazoa > Chordata > Aves > Passeriformes > Pycnonotidae > Pycnonotus > Pycnonotus jocosus. The sequence continues at coordinate 113,343 of VWYP01023816.1, forward strand.
GCTGCAGCCCCTCTGCATCCATTTCTGTGGCCCCTCTACCTGAATGAGGCACATTAAAGGCCCTGCTTATGCTGGGTTTGTCTTGTGGTTAAATATTCAGTTTTGCTTTCCAAAATCCTCATCTTGGCATTTCTCACAAGTATTCTGATCATGCATATTAAATTCATATGTGGGCTTGGTAGAAAAAACACAAAGCACATTTTGGTTAGTTGCAGTAGAGTCTGAGGCTTGGAATAAAAGTGTCACTGCAAAAATTTGTTATACCCCTACTTTGTGACCGAGATTGCATCTTTTATGTATCAAGAAGTCAGCCAAAATAGTTGCTTGCTTTTGCACCTTCTGTCTCAGACATTGATATGATCTTGATCTAACACAATCTTTCTCTTCAGGATCACACATCTCAACATTTGCTCTGCATGTACCAGCCCGTCTCTCTGACTCCAAAGGCAGAGCTGGCTGATGCAGGGAGTGCATTTAAAGCAAAAGCAGGGCGGCAAAGCTGGGTGGCATTGCTCCTGGGCTGTGCCTGATTAGCTCCTTTGCAGATCGGATATCAAGCCAAACCCTTTGCCATCCCTTTTTCCCAGTTCCTTCACTTCTAGCCTGTTCTTTCTCTTACCCTTTGTCCGTGGTTTACCTCCTTCAGCTTTGGTTTCCTCTCCTCCCTCAGATAAAATTATGATAGTCTGTTTTCTTCTCTCTTCTTCTCCTTTTTGCTAGTGGACCAAGCTGCAGTGCAAGCCCCTTGCAGCAAAGACTATCTTACTGTGAGTTTGTGCAGTGCCCAACACACAAATGTCCCAATGCAATCTGAGCCCTTTTGGTGCTGCTTAGCCAGCCCATCCACTGTATGAGGAGAGCACTGCCCTCTGTCCTGGGGATGTAACAAGGTGATTTTGGCCCCTACTGTCTCTGAAGGCCCAGCTGAAATCATGTCTCCTATGGGAGCTGCCTGATGATGAGCATTGTCTTCAAGGAGGAAATAATTCTGTGACAAACTTCCTTTAGTCTTCACCTCTCTCTTTTACCTTCTCACTCTTCTGCAGCTCCATGGCTTTTTCACATTACAGCTCCAACAGCCAGTGGAGTCAAGGTAATGTGTATTTTCTTGTTAATGCCCTTACAGGCTTGGTGGAAGCTTCAGGTGTAATTTCCTCACACTCCTAGGACTGGTAAAGCTGAAGTGGCACAGGTGGAGCAGGGAAGAGACACCCTGTTTCTCACAAGTACACAGAGCTGTCCCAGGCAGGTGGCCTCCTTCTGCTCTGGTTTGTGGTGTTGTTGCCTGCTGCCTCCTCCCCTGCCTGAGGTGAGGGAGGTGCCTGCCTCCTCCAACAGCCCCAGCCGGCCCAGCTGGCCAGAGCAGCACTGGGCTGGCAGTGCCTTCCCTGCCCCTGCAAGCTGCAGAGCCACTGCTGCCTGTCACCAGCCAGCTGGTGTGGGCTGGGGCTCAGCGTCTGCATGCTTCTGGGAAAGGCATGGCTCCAGTGAGGCTTCCCAGGCTTGCTTGGGAGCCCAGCATCAGCCGGTGCCAATGAGGTTTGGAGTCTGCCCCAGGCCAGAAGAGGCATCTGGCCACATCTGGCAGGGTCTCACCACTCAAGCTCAGGAAGACAAAGCAGAGCACTTGAAATTCCCATGTGCTCCATGTCCATTAAGTCAACCTAGATAATGTTTTCCTGCTAATACTCTTTTAATGTGTTGGGGTTTGGGGAGGTCTTATGGCAAAGAGGAATGGTGAGAATGGGTCTGTGAGAAATGGTCCCAGAGAGCTGATGCTCGTGTAGAAAGGGCAGAGGAATGTCTCCTTCCTTTAGCCCTTCACAAAGCACCTTCTGGTCCTTTGCAGAGGCCTTGCTCCAGCTTGCCATCCTAGCCCTGCAAGCAGCTGCCTGGCTCTTGCAGTTATCCAGGAATCGCTGTCTCTTCTCCTCCCTCACTGCGAGGAGACAGGAGTGTGGAAAGGCCTCTGGAACCTCTGTTTGCAAAAGCAGCTCCTCCTACCCTCTGCTTCAGTCTCGGCAGCAATCAGAGGTTGCCATAGGAAGCAATGTGGGCACTTCTGCCACGTGGTTGATCTTAGTGATTCTGTGCCTTTGCGAGGCAGAGTTTCATCCCTGATGAAATGGCTCGTCCCTGACGAGCAGGCCTATACAGCCTGCTTTAAGCCCTGGCTCAGAGCAGTCAGCAACCCATGAAGATGTCTACTAACAGAAGAGCCACGGAGAAGTGAGTCTGGCTACTATTTGCAAGGATAGACATTATTGTCAGTGAACCACACCTCATGTGCAGCATTTGCTCTCACTCACGACATGATGTCACTCAGCCTGTGAGTGGGTGAGCCTTATTCTGTAGTGTAGGAGAAGGAATACTTTTGATCAGTACTAGTCAGTTGTTTGGAGGCAAATTTCATGCTGGAAAATGAGTATGTAGTTAGCTGACAGAAAGGAAACAAAGGCAAAACTTTTCTCTACTATACAGAATGTTTTTGTTGTTGCAAATGATCCAGTTATAATGAGCCCGATTCACTAGCTCTCTGTTAAAAGTCACACACCTTCAGAGATAACAATCTACATTTTAATTCCATTTCTAAGTGACTTGGTTTGACCTGTTTTGCTAGAAATAGTAATCCTGCTCATGAATGCCATCTGCCCATTCAGACTGCTCGTGTACCAAATAATATCTTCAAGGCTGGAGCTTACGGCTTTAACTATCACATGATACACAGTCCCATGCCTCTTAATCAGAGCATCAAGTGATTTATTCAATGTGCTTTTTTATTTCCTGCTGCAGCCTGCCCTCTCAGAAGTTCCCAACAGTTGAGGCAGCCAGAATTCATTCTTAGGGCTGTCTACTTTCTGACCAGCAATGCTGTTTATAAGCAGCAGCCTTTTCTGCTTTATCTCGCTGTATTTGTTTCTCTCCCAGTAAACTTCTCCTTGTAAAGTGAAAGCCCAGAGTAGTGGGGGTGGAACAAGATGATCCTTAAAGTCAATTCCAACCCAAGCTGTTCTATGATTCTATGATTCCCACACTGTCAGACAAATCACATCATTCTGCAGCAAATACAGCAAGATCTTCTCTGGCTCCAAAACCTGCTTTAAGAAAGAAGGTCATTTATTTGTACCCCACCTGGCCCAATGGCACCCTGAACCAAAGCCAAACTTCAGGTGGCACTGCACTGTAAGTGTAGCAGATAGATTGACAGGATTGCATGAGTAACACTACATGAAGTTTCCCTGTCATACTGCTACAGAAAATCTCAGTCTGTAATGTATTTGGCAACTGGGGGTTTTTGTGTTTATGTGGCCATGACCTGAAAACAGCATCTCATAGGTGAGCAATGGGTCAATCACTACAACACTGAATGCTTACTCCAAGCTTGCTTTTAAGACAAGCAACCACACTGATTTAGACACATACAGAGCATTCATTTAGTCAGATTTTCTGCTGGAAATGTAACTAGACCTAGTAAACCAAAATTTGACCTAAAGACCAGACTTTAAATCCAGCATTTTTGGGTTTTATTCTTAAAAGTTCTTAAAATCCTGTAAGCTAAGGAAGCACGTCACTCACTCTTTCCTAGGGCAAACAGAGACCAAAACTACTGAGAAAAAATTTGAAAAGCTTAATGTTGATCTCCTGACTTGTAGCCTGTGATTATAATCACAAGACCATCCTTTCTTCTCTTTTAGTAACAAAAAGCAACAAAAAAATCAGTCTGAAATGAGACAAAAATGTCTCTCTTTTGTTGGAAAGTGTTTAAATATTGGGATGTGTGTTGCTGTTTGTTATTATTTTAGGTCACAGTGAAGTTAAGGAAGGGAATTTTCTTAGCACCTCCTTTTAAAATCAGGCCATCTCCCTGAATGTAGGCACATGATTTGATTCTGGCCATTTTATTGCAATGACAGCCTCCATCTGTGACTGAGTTGCACTGTGTCTCTCTTACAGCTGTGCAAGCAGAATGTAGGAGCTGTTACACTGTACACAGGGTGGGGAGGGAGGCTGTGGTGAGAGCACTGGAGCACACAGCCAAAGGTACCATTCCCAGCCTTTCTCGACTCTTAAATTACATTCTGCATTTTTGTGTTGTAGGTGGAACATTACACTGGAGCTGAAGAAGTAGAAACCGCTGGGATGAGTCATTTGTATATCCTGTGAGTGTGGTTTTGTCTACCATAAGATTAAAATCCTTTGAAGGATGACTAAAAATTGTTGTATGGTGCTGCTAAAATAGCATCATCTGTCTACATTAGTGTTATCTTCTAGTTTTTGTAATCTTTCTCATTCATCTCTTAAAGATTTTGTGTTAAGAGGAACAGATATCTAATTTTCCAAAGGGCCTAGCATTGCTATTATTGGCTGGGACAGCATTAGTGCTACTGAGGTGACATTTCTGGTGACATCTGAAGTATTAGGGCAGGGTTTCCTGAGCATGTTCAGTACAAGTAGGATGGGTTACAGCAGCTGGTATGTAGAGTGCATTCCACAGGAGAGACCCTCTGGTTTTCAGCATCACCATGTGAAAAACATGTATTCAAGAGCTGACCTGGTAAGGCATCACCAGAGTAAGGAAAACTGATCTCACACACCATAGAGACATTATTCCAGATACAAGGGTCATTCTTCTGTCTCCATAGTGTCTGTATGAGTTTTGTCTCATGGTGACCTGGACACCAGCCCCAGGCACCTGAAGCAGTAGGTGTTTCTAAGTTTTCAAACAGGGACCCTGTCGTACAGTGGGAGAGGATGGCATATGGGGTACTCCAGTCAGTCCCCTAGTGCCAACACCAGTTCAAAGTTACTTTCTTAAAGATGGATGACAGTGATGATCAGCTTTCATTTCCTACTGGTCATGAACAGCTGAGAGATGTCTGAGTTGATTTCAGGATGTGACAGGACTGTGTAGGAAGAACCAAAGTCTCAAAGACTGCTCCCAAAATTCATGGTGTTGTCATCAGACACATTCTAGCAGCAGCCTGCTGCGATGGCTCCATGCTGCACCTGAAACAAACTTTGTGACCTCTTTTAGATACAGACTCTGACCAAAAACTGATGTTCTTGGGTCTCAAAGAAGACTAGCAACTGTAGAACTGCTGTGTCTTCATCAGGAGTTTGGCACCACTGCACCTCAGCTCTGCCAGTTTGGAAAGGATCACAGTGGTGGCCATCTGGAAACTTCTGATTTATTCCAGGCAGTATCACCCAGACTTGTGGCTGGGAGACCTGCAGTGGGCAATGCTGCAGTGTACAGCAGCACTCCTGGAAATGCTGATAGATGAGGTCCCCAAGAAACCTCAGCAGGAACTTAGTCTGATCCTCTTCCCCAACAAGTCCTGAAGAACCATAACCTACCCCGATCTGCGGTAAAGCAGATGTTAGAGAGCTATTGTGGGTAGGGCTGGGGCATGAATGTCACATGAGGGAACACACTGCATACAATAATGGTCCATATAATCTTTTTCCACTGAACTACACTGGAGCTATTGTTGCTGTCTCGCTGAGCATCTGACCGAACATCTACAGCAAATATTGGCAAGAATTGCTTTTGACCACTTGTGTAACCACATATAATATTACTTATGTTTTTGATTAACTCTCTTATCACAATGAAAGTTAGTAAAAATTGCTGAAGAAAATGCTTGAACAAATTACTGTAACCAATAATTGACATCTGATATCAGGTTTTCCTCAGGAAAGGAGCTGGAATGCATGAGCTAAGTAAATGTTATTTAGAGATATAATCACAAATAGTGTAATGCTCCAGTCAAGAAACCAGTACAGAGAATATCTAGTAGCTGATCAGGTAATGGTAATTTTATAATGTGGTATTTGCAATGAGTATCTTTTAAAGGCAAATTTTAACAGACTCTTCTGATTAATTTTATATTTTGGCCAAAACATACATGTAGAAACAGTACAGTTTGTGAGTGTAATTAATATACTTGTGGGAAAACCAAGCATTTTCTGTAATAGAGAGAGTCAACCAAATGCCTAGTGCAGTAAAAACTGACGAGTTATGTGGTATGTTATAACTCAGTAATGTTTTCGTATATAGTCACAACTTTATTCGAAATGAATATTATGTACTTTGTTTTCTCTTCATTGCCAGTATAAAATGCTTCAAAAGAAAATCTCAAATACCCTGGACTGTGAAGTATGCACAGTGCTAAGCTGAGCTAACAAGAACATCCTGCAACTAAAAAAGAAAGCACAGTCTTCTGTGCATCAGGAATAACGAAAGAAGCAAGGGCTATGATCATTACATTAAGCTGTGCAGCCAGTTACTAAGTGCTAATCAATAGACACAGATTTAGAAACAAACGTAAGTCCTTTCCAGTAACAGAAGTAAGCAGAGGGCTTGGAAATAGCATAGCAACAAACCTGCTCTGCCTGGAGGAAGCCATTTCCATCACTCAGGCTCCACTGCCGTCAGCGGTGACACATGCGGGCCCTGGGAATGATATTGCTTCAGCACTGAGTGCATGCAGCACTGAGGCTTTCCTGCTCCCACATTACACACACTTGCCTGAGTGAAACACTTCTTGTCTGAGCAGAAAATGGTTTAAAATTGTACTCCCAGGAAGATTTATGTCCTACCTGGCCTGGAGCCAGCAAGTGACAAACTGACTTTGTACAACATGCATAAAGACTTGTAAGCCTCATGCTCTCACTCTGAGCCAGAGGAGCATTTCCAGACTTTCCAGTGCTGCAGACTTCTGGACCTTCCTCACGGGCTTGTCTGCCAGTATGGTGGGCATAGGCTCAGGGTGAGCAGGATCTAAACTCTACCCTGGCCTTAGAACTCTGCACTCCTGCTCAAAATGTGCTTCCTCTGCCCACAACAGTCACCCACTGTCACAATAGGACACGAAATAAAGATGCTTGACTCCAGTCAGCAGGCAGGAGAGAATCAAAAAGCTTTATTGTCTAATTCCTGACACCTTTTATAAGGTGTTTCGATACAGACTAACAGGATTGGTTAATAAGAATGACACCTCCCCAGTCCATTGATTAAACTAAAGAAATGGCAAAACACCACCTGCAGAAGGTTGTTTTGAGAAACTGCTGGTTGTTTGCTGAAATTTGTTTTGAGAAAGGTTTTTTGTTGACAGCTTTTCCATTGGGAAAAATCAGCAACTGCTTAGCAGGCAAAAGTCTCTTAGAAAATCATGTCCACAACCCACCTGACAAAAGAGACCCCTCTCCCACCCCCATACCACTGCACTGGCCTGGTGCCTCCCTGCAGCCTGAGTTCCACAGGTTGATGATAGCTCAAGAAGTTTGAATAAAACAGGCTTTCACAAGTTTCTGACAGACCTGAGCCTTTCTTTGACAACACCTGACACACAGAGCTCTAGGTTACTGTCACAGCCCACTTCATGCTCATGAATCTGAGTTTTCTTTGGTTCAGATCCATCCCTTGCTGAGTCCACAGGAGTTCTTTTCCTTCTTCAGTTTAAGGCCTTATCCTCTTTTACCTTCAGTGATGAGGAGGGGAGAGGGACATTTTCAGGGTTCAGTTCACCCCACATATGCACATATCACCTGCTGGATGGATTGAGTTGCCTTCTGGAGGTTACTATCTCACCTCACATATAAGAATTTACTATCTCTCCTCACTTACCATATAAGATTTTTTATTTCTACTGCATGTCTAATTTATTGTAGGGAGAAGTTAGGTAAGACAAAGATCAAGATTCATTTACCTACTGCAGACGTCTGAGTTCCAAGCAAAACTCTAAATGCCATCAAAATGTTTAGAAATGTCCAGAAAAATGTGTGAAGAGATTTCCTGATCACCTGAAGGTACTACAGCACCAATGCAGGAATTGCTTTAGGTCTCTGTGTCAAGCAGAAAATTTTGCCATAGTATTTCATGGCATCCTGTGATGCATTTTGTCTCCTTGAAATTCAGTAGCTCCCTCTTGGTATAAGAAAAGGAGGACTTTTATATCTGGAAAATTTCCAAAAGCTTAGCAATACTGAGAAGTCAAATGAAACAATGATTATATGTTTTTAACAACATTGCACTGGCAGTGAACTGTGTCTTCTTCCTTCATACCAGCTGCTCCTTGTTCAGAGATTGCCTGAGTTACCCCTCAGACAACTATAATTTTGTAGTAAATCCTCTGAAGTGAAGGTGGTGTAGGTCTGGTGACTATAAATACAGACTCAAGCATGATAGAACTGCACTTAGCCAGGATCTGTACTGTTTGAGTATGTGGTGAACTTTGCCTTCATGGTGAGGGTTAAGAGATGTTCATGCAGACTGAAATCAAAACGGATGGCACTGGCCTTCATCTTGCAGGTGCATGTCCCCCTCCTGCCTCGTGTTGGCAAAGTACTCGTGACTGTGCCACCAAAGAGATCAGCAAGCTGATCCAGTTGAAAACTTGCCCTAGAAAAACAGCAGATTGTTTTTCAATTGGGTCAGTGGGCTGATCCAGCTGACTGCAAGATCAGACAAGCATGAGCACTCCTGTTCCACCACCTGGGCTTAGTGAAACTGTGCCCTGAGATGTAGCTGTGACTATGCAGAAAGTAAAATCTAAGAATGCCCAGCAAATACTTGAGGCAAATCCCAAGTCCATAACATACTGACAGGAGAAGCCATAAAGGTAATTCAGTGAATTAAGACAAATTAAAAGGTAAATCAGCACAGTCATATGTGCCAGGAAAGCTCAAAGAAGCAGTCTCAACCATCAACTCTTCATAAAACCCACAAATATTGCACTGACAGTTTCAGGGAGGTCCATCAAGATTTAGTGACTTTAGTGTTTTTCAAATCTAACCACACTCACAGTGCTAAGGCTGATCACTATCTTAAAGGGTTTATGGCTCTGGATCTCTTCACGTTCCACTGAAACCTGCTCACCACTATTAGTCCTAAGAGAGTTGATGCCTAAGCAGTTGGGATCACGCTCATTCAGATCAATTTGGTATTTTAGAACAAAAATAATTTCTTTAGTGTGACTAGAATAAGGGGATCCTGGCCTTGCTGTCCTTGCAGTTGGAAATTCAAAAGGAGACATCTAAAACTGCAGACTCTTAAAGGTATACATAGATTTTGAATTGCATGGTTTGATCACCCTTTTTCTTTTTTATTTTTTGTTAATGTTGTGCTTGGCGAAATGACATCAGTTGGAGACCAGAAACAATTTTTGCAGATCAGCTCAGATTGCTTATTGAGAGCCTTTTTGGCAGAACATGACAGAGTTTTAAGTTTTTCACTCGGCCATCTCGGTTCATGAATATGGCCTTAAGGCCAAACTGTTCCCTCTTTATATGCCTGTATACAACACTCAAGCAAACACAATGGAATGGCACACTGGAAAGCTTTTAGATTCTTGCACCACTTAGCACAGTCTTTTTAGCTGTCTGCACTGTTTACTCATCCTCCTGCACCACTGACAATAAAAGCCTGCAGGAATCCTTTTTCTTTCCTTCCTTTCCTATATGCCTTTTTTTTTTTTTTCTCCTCCAGCAGCACTGCAGACACAGCAGCATAACCTACTCAAAGAAAAGCAAACCAAAGCGACTTTTGAATTCCAAGCCTCTGCAGGGACAGGCTGCCTGTGTGAAGCTGAAAAGGAGCCAGAGCATACCAGCAAGGAAGCTGTGATTTCATGCAGCAGCCTGACAGAAAATCCAAGGTTCCACTGCAGCAGTTTGTGCAGATGCAGCAGACTCCCTCTGGCTGGGTCCATGTCAAATGCTAACAGAGGAGTGCCCAGGAGGTGGATGCCCATGTAATTCTGTGTCTCTATCCTTTTGCTTTTTAGTAGCAACTCTCTGAGGAAACCAGGTATGCTCTACAGGTTTTTAAACAGTTTTTATTCCTTATGGTGATATCTAATTTCTAAGGGAAAGGGAAGCTGGAAGGAAATGGGGAAGATGGTTGAGAGGAAGAAAGCTCCCCAAGCAGGGTCCTTCTTCTTGCCATGGAGTGGTGGGAGTGGTGTGTGAGGGTGTGCAGGAAAATTAACCCGAGTGGAGGTGGCTGGGGCATTTGCCTGGGGTGCAAGCTAGCAGGGAAGTCTCTGCTACGGTCTGGCATGAGGACTCAGGGATGATTAGCACCTGAGTCATACATGTTTTGGTGTTTGCCCCAGGACTGATATTTGTGGTTTGGCATCTGTGCATCAGCTTGTGTGCAGGGCAGAAACACTGACCAGGTAGGGCAGAAGGTTTAGGATGGTGTGTGCTGGGCTGGGGAAACAACTAAAGATTGCATCAAACCTATTTGCACCAGTGTGATTCTGGAATGACTCTGCTGACAGCAATAGAGTAACACTGGCAAAACTGTGAACAGGATTTTGCCTTATACTGTGAGAATGAGAAGATTTGGCAGAGGGCCTGGATGGGTGCTGGGAGGTAGTCTCTGAATGTGTGTGTCTCTAAAAAAGTCTGTGCCGATTGCTGGATAGATATCTGAAGCCCTACATGCATCACCCTTCCCTTCACAGGAAACAAAGAGGCAGCTGCACTTCAGACAGCCTACCCACTGAATTATTCAATGCAACTAAATAACTACAGAGCTCCAATGAGTTACATAAAACTGCAAACCTGGCTCCCTCCCTTGACTTGAATCAATAGTATTGTCTCCTTCTGATTGCTACATTATAGTAGTAAATCCACGGCTTGGTGTAATGCTTAACACACTTTGAGAAAGAACTGGAAGCATAGTAAGAGGAGCATGGAGGTGAACTGACAGAACACTGAAGGAAGGTTCTTGCTGAGGAACAGTCTCCTGCTCCTTGTGAGAAAGTGCCAGTGTCTGAAATAGAGCATGTTTTGTGCCCTGTTATGTCTTCAGAGTTAGTGCCTGCCCAAACCCACTAATCTGGATACAGAAAAGCAGAAAAGCACAATGGCTGAGTGTTGTTACAGAGACTACTTCATGTGCTGGGTTTATTCCAAAACAGGCAACGCAAACCCTGTATACCATCCATGGCAGGCTCTCTTGCACCCTTTCGCTTGCCCAGAGTCATCATTCTTCTTGTCAGATTTCCCCACTGTGCCAGAGTTGAAGCTATATTGAAGTTTTAAGTCCAGCTGGAGATGAAACACCACACAGCCTCTCTCTTAACATCCAATGGAATGGGGAGAATGCAAGTAAAACTTTTCTCTTGAGATAAAAACATTTTAATAATTGAAAATAAATTAATATACAATAATAATAATAATAATAATGGAAAAACCCCAAAGTGATGCACAATGTAATTGCTCACCATCTGCTGACCGATGTCAGATCTGCTTTTCCAAACCCCGATCAGCTGTCCTTCCAGGTAACTCCCCAGTTTATATACTGCACATGACATTCTATGGTGTGGAATATCCCTCTTGTCAGTTTGGATCACCTGTCCTAGCTGTGCTCCCCCCCAATTTCTTTTGCTTACCTTCTCACTGGCAGAGCAAGACACAAGGAAAAAACGTCCTTGACTAGGAATAAATGACTTAGGAAAAAAACAAAACAGCAGTGTGTTATCAACACCATTCTCATTTAAAATCCAAAACACAGCACTGTAATAGCTACTGAGAAGAAACTAACTCTACCGTAACTGAAACCAGGACAATATCCACCCCTTATTGCATACCATTATATCATGCCAAGTTTCACACTGCCCAATATCCCATCACCTTCCCTATTCATCTGTTTTGATAGATATACATAGAAACATCATTTTCTTAGTCCATGGAACACCTCTGTCAAATGTTCGTAAAACATCCACGTGCACACACACACACAAAAGTTTGTTGAATTCTTTTTCTCCATGACTTTGGCCTTCATCTTTGATAACAGTCCTTCAAGCAGGAAGGATGGCGTGAGGTGTTGGATTGTTGCATGGTGCACATTTGAGTCAGTTCTCACTCCAGCACTGCTGCACTTGTTCTGTTTCATCAAGTTCATTCTTCATTGGTGTGAATGTGACAATCAGAGGGAAGTCAGGCTCAGATCCCTAGAATGCTTATGGCTAAGATTGATGCCATGAGATGCTCAGTGAGGTGATGCACACATGGCCACCACAGAAGTGCTAATATTACCATTGGGTACTTATGAGATTGTAATTAATTGCTGATTTTCACCCAAAGTCAAATCTCTTTGAGGCACACTAGACTTCTGCATCCTGCCACATCACCAGCCAAGTGCATCCAGGTTTTTTAGCAAAAGCAGTCCCATAGATGGGTTTGCCTTTGCCTGAGGCAGGAATAATCCAGGTTTTCCCCAGTATGTTTTTAATGTGTACTACAGAAACTTAATCCACTTCTACAGTATGTAAAAGTTTTGATTGGGCAGGGCCATCCCAGTTGGCCCTCTGGTGTTGACTAACAAGGTGGCTTTTGCTGAATGTGTACCCCAATATTTGAACGTTCCATTGCTGCCAGTGTAGTCTTTAACAAGACTTTAAAGTTGGATCTTTCCAGAGACTGGTGCACAACAGGCAATGTCATACAACCACTTAATGTCATGTTCTTTGGCCCAAGTGTCTCTAAGGTTGACTTGGAAATGAGTTCCATGGTCTGATTCAGCTCCTTCTGGAGTACCATGTCACCATAAGACTTGCTTTCCAAGGCCTAGGATAGCGTTCAGGTGGTGCCATGGGGCACAGGATGTGTTTCCTGTGGTTGCTTCCACCATCATAAGCACATGGCACTTGCCATCATGGGATTGGGTGAGTGTGATCCAGACAATCTGCCAGGCCTCCCCGAACTTACCTTTCAGCCATTGTCTTCTACACCAAAGAGGCTTTACCCACTTGGGCTGATTGACTGCAGCACGTGTTTGACATTCATGGAGAACCTGAAGCTGGCTTACGTACAAACAGGGAACCAAACATCTCTAAATATCTGGGGTTGCTGGGCTGGGGGAGGAGTTTGTCCCCATTAAAGCAGCTCTATGGAAACATCCTGTTTGCAGTGCTGACATGAGCACCCACAAATACATTGACTGCTGAGGAACAGGCACTGAATCAGCCCCTCACCTCCCCCTGACACCACATCTGTTCCCTTCTCCATAGGGGAATGGCCATCTCAGCAGCAGAGGAGTGTTTGAAAGCACTCTTGTGATTGCTCTGTGTCTGCTTTACCAGCAGCTAAAGAGCACCCTGAAAGCTGCTTAGCATTCTGTGCATGGAAGCGGGTTACTTCTGAAGATGGAAATACCCAGTGCTCAGGAAAAAAGTGTTTGCAAATATTGAACATTTATCTTTGCTGAACTACCTTTTCTTTTTCAGCAAAGTCACTAAGAAATTAATTGCTGGGCTGGAAGGAGAACTATTAGATTGATAATCAGAAATCACAGCAGTATCAGTCTTATGCAGAAATATTTTAAACAGCTTTCTTTGCTTGTTTTTATGTAGCATTAATACATCGGTAAAAGTCATAGTCAGTTTGCCAGAAAATTGTAATGTTTGCCTCATAATTTATTCATAGTCTTGTGATTAGTAGGTTTGTGTGGTTGACCTGAATTATCTATTTTTCTTTTAAAAAAAATCAACAAGAACTAATCAATATAGAATGACTATTTTGGTGAAAGACAAAGTTCACTGCTGAGTCTTTCTAATGTCACACTGACTATACTGAAACTCATTAAATTTAAAGAGGTCAAGCCTTTAAAAAAGGTTGCATAAATATTGAACAAATTGGTAGAAAACATAACATATAATATACTTAGCAAATATATAAATATATGTGATATTATGAAGAAAAATTGATATAACTTCTATAGAAAAAAAAAATTCCACAGCTCAGTGGAGATTTTTGGGCAGAGGAATGAGATGGAAGTCCGAAGTGAAGTCTCAGAAATCTGCCCCTGGAATTGTGTTGTTTGACATAGAAGCTTTCTGAAAAAAGAAACATAGTCTGAGGTGAGAGATGGCAAATTCCTGTAGATAGCAAAAATGAAAGTCAGCCAGAAAAAATGAGGATTTCCTGCTATGGGTTATTGGGTTAAAATGGCAGGGGAAAAAAAAATCAATATTGTCAAAGGACTCCTCCAACATTGATCTGGAAGTGAGTAGATAATCACAGACTGTTTTTCCTCGTGATATAGATAGACCCACACCTAGACTAGCATGTTTTTTAGACCATTCCTCGATTCCCTAAGTGCAAAACTGTTTTTTCTATTTAATTCACTTTTTTGGATCTTTTTTAAAGTAGTATAGGAATGAAGGAGTAATGTGCTTCCTTGGGAAAACAGACTGTTATTCATTCCCTGCTGAAAGGCTGCTCATCTCAGCTGACAAAAGATGCCCTTTCCACAAACCACCCCAATTTAAGATCACGGACTTAAGACAGATCACATATTATATTAATTACTCCACAGTTTTAAACATTGTTTTTATTGTATCATTAAAACACAGGTAAGTTTTCCAAGACAGGTACATACTCATTGGAAAGGAGAGAAAATGAGACTGTAAAAAGTGGCTAACAAATTCTCTAGGCCTTATATTATATTACCTTTGCAAGACCTTCAGCTGAAACCTTTATGATGAGAGTAGATGAAGCTTTATTGAAAAAAAGTCAAGTGGGTACTTAAGAAATTCCAGAAATGGAAAGTGGCTCACTGAACACTAAAATTTTGGAAACATTGACCTCAATGCTCTCTGTGAACATTAATACCACACACTGAAGAATTTGAGTACCAGTGTGATCTGTGCAGGTCTCAGTGTTGTGGGCTTGTTCTATTGTTTAGGAGAACAGTAGGGAAATGCCACTTGTATTCTTGCTCTTTGCCTGTTTTCCATCTTATTGTCTTCTCCATCTATGCAGAAGAGAAAGAGTTATAGTAGAAACCCAGGAAGAATTATGCTGAATACCTTCAAGTGAGATTCAGGTACTGTTTGTAGGGTAGAGGGAGTCATCAGTTAACCAATGATGCTAAGAAGAACCAGATTTGGTTTGAAGTTATTCTAGTATGAACTGGTGGCATTTCTACTCACTTTCATGGAGGTGCTGCAAATTTATATTGATGTAAATTAATTCAGAATGCTTAGTACTTTACTGAAAAACTGATTTGAAATTGAAGAGCAGGCATAGTGTCGTATCTGTGCAGGATCTTTAATTATTGTAATTATTAACAAAAAATCTGCATGGCTGAAAGGTTGCACTTTGAAGCATTCAAGTGAGAAAAACATTATCACTCTGATAAAATCTTTAATTGCCCCTACTTATCTTTCTCAAAAATATTTTTAGTCCAAACAGTTTACAGTCTTTTGTTAAAAACACATGATAACTGTTCAGTGCAGTTCTATGTAGGCTATGGCATACTTCCTTTCTAAAGATTTTAGTAAATACTTAGTGAAGATTCACTCAGATGTTCATATGTGATGGCCAATTCTCTCGTGAAAACTCTTATTTTCAGTAAAATTTATGCTACCAATCTGAAATGTTCATATTCTTTGCACTGTAAAATCTAATATTCCAAGGCTGAGTTGATGTGCTGTTGGCCATTGACTTCATTTTCATTGCTGCTGTTACAGTTTTGCTGCACAATCATACAAGGCAATGTTCAGCCTGCTTAGCCTCACTGGTCTCCTTGAGAAACCGTAGATAATGTGCAAATGTCAAGCACTGCTTTTGCTCTGTCTTACATCTGCTTCTGAGGAAAACTGGGCAGTAGCAAAGGGAACAGCAAAGGGCCTTGGCAGGCAGGAGTTTCGTGAGAGAGGCTAATAGAAACCTCTGTCTTTGGGATGCTGTCAGCAGTGAGAAGGGACACACACATGCATTCATCCTCTGGCAACTGTAAGATCTGAAAGAAAGATAAAGTAGTGGTATCTCTTCTTTTCAGTAAACAGGAAGTCCCAGTTCCAAGGTAGAAGAGACTGCTCTTTCTTCTCAGCTGCAGGAAGGATTTGTGTGAGTATTATTAAGGCAAGGACTTCCTGAGCCCGGGTTTGGGAATCTTGGCTCACTTTCCTCTCCAGTACCTGCAATGCCAGATGGGCTGGGCTGGACTGAATCCTACCACATTCTCCAGGAGTTTAAAATAAACTGGCTTAAAAGTAGGATTTAGTCTGCCTGAATTAGCAGCTGTCATCTAAACTCTAGGACACTGATTGAACCACTTTTCCCTTAAGTTCTCTGTGGCCACTGAAGAGGCTTGGGTGCCTTTGAAAGCCACTTACCTCTCTGAGTTTCTCAAAGGTGGGCACCTAAGTGGGGACATGGGGTGTCTGGGGCTCCCACACCTGCAGCTCTGTGACTGTGCTATGTAACCTTGCTTAGCAGCAAAGCAGAGAGTCAGGCTCCATTCCTTTCCTTCCTGTTCTGTTGGAATACTGGTGGCACTTGCCTAGAACTACTTTTCTTGAGGGATTTAAGCAATTTTTGAGTGCAGACATATTGCCTAGGTGTTTAGTTCCCAGAGAAAGGCACAGTCTTGGGGTCTGCACAGCTGGTCCTTGCAGGGAAGTTGCTCTCTTGGATTGGAATAGAGATCTTTTTAGCCCAGTACCCATCTGACAGGGATAGCTTGCTCCCTGTCAATAAGGTGAGCACAAACATGAACAACAGCCAAAAGCAGGTGCCAAGGGAAAAAAATAAGAAAGGTAGCCATAAATAGATGCCATGGGAAAAAAGCATGAGAAGCAGGGCATACAGGCAGATTGAAGTTTATATTTGCAAGACTTAATCGTTGTATCTCGTGTGTATCTAAACTTATTTTGGCAGGTGAGCCCTGGGATCCTGCTGTTCGAAGCATTCCCAAGATCTGGCTCTGTCCATCCGTGTAATCCTTGCAGGCAGCCTGGCTTAAGTTTTACAAAGCCAATATGACACCAAGGTAGCCAGCAGGCCCTGGGATGATAAGGAAAATGCAATTACACAGTCCTCACCAGAAAAGGCAGCAAAGGTCAGCGAGTAGGAGGCCAATGCACGGGGGAGAGGGGTAAGGATGCGAGAAGGATGCACTTGCGCACTTTCTGTATGCACATTTTTCTGATTTCAAGAATCAGGATGGTGCTGCCAAACCTAGGCACACATGAATATATGAAGCATATTCTTATTAACATCACCCATACTGTATTTGCTCTCACTTTCATAAAATTATTGAGTGCCCTGGCCGTGCAAGGGGAATTCCTGAAGCAGGCGAGAGCAGTGACACGCAGTCAAGGCTCACTATTTATTTATTTGCCTACACGAACCTGTTCTGTCAGGGAGTTGATCGAGCAGCATTCAGGGCAACTGTTTCTTTGGGCATTCCAGCCAAGTGCCAAAGCCCAGCTCCGCAGCCGTAAACCTGCTCCGAGAATTTACTCTGAGCAAACACCAAAAGAGAGCACAAACCCTCCGGAGCCCTTCGTGAGCCCACGCAGCGCCGCGGTGACAGCGGCGACAGCGCCTCGCAGCAGCCCGGCAGCGCCAGACGCCAGCGGGCGGATGGCCGCGGATACGTGACACGCATGTTAAGGGCGTTTTTAATGTTGACGCTAAAGCCGGGCAGGGTGGTGGTGGTGGAGTGAACCGACCTAGGGGGGCTCTCCCGCCCGCTCGGCTCCCCAGCAGGAGCTGCAGGCCGGCCGGCTGCCCGTGTGGCGCTTGCCGGGCGCTGTCGCGGCCCGACTCCAGGAGCCGGGAGAGCCGGCAGTCCCGGGCTGCCCGCGGCACTCGCAGGAGCGCCCTTCCGCCGCCAGCCCAGCCGGCCCAGC
>VWYP01023816.1:131267-189073 GCA_013400435.1 Pycnonotus jocosus
GCAGCGGCGGCCGCCGGCGGCGGGAGGGGCGCCGCGGGCTCAGGGCCCGAGTGCTCCTGGGGCCGGCGGCCCGGAGCGGTGCCTGCTGATGTGAGGCCTCGGCCTTTGCCGAAAGGCGACGTTTAATATCCCGTGTGCGTATCCAGGCAGTGCATGCGGGTTCTCCTCCGCCCCCTCCCGTGTTACCGGGATGCTGTGCGGGTGACCGAGCACTGGAACAGATTGTCCAGAGAAGCTGTGCAGTCTCCCTCAGTGGAGATGTTCAGGAACTGCCTGGTCTCAATCCTGTGCCATGTGCTCTGGGATGACCCTGCTTGAGCAGGGAGCTTGGAGCAGCTGATGCCCCACTGTGGTCCCTTCCAACCCGACCCGTTCCGTGTGCCCTGCCTACGGTGGGCAGCGCTGTGCCAGGTATTAGCGCAAAGCGAACACAAAGCCTTGGCTGTCAGCGAGGCGTGTGTTGCACATAAGGGTTGGAGAAAAGCAAACGTGGGCTGTTCTCGGGAACGCGATAACACTGGCGGACCTGGAATATACAAGAGTCGCAGCGTTTCAGCGCCTGAGCTACTGTTTTTCAAAAGCATGCATCAAAATGAGTGGACAGAGGAACGATGGGAACTCTTCTGCATGTTCTTTTAGTGTGGGGAGAATGTTCAAAGATGCTTCTCCAAGAGAAAAGCAAAAATATAAGAATTGGATATTGCCTGATATCCCCAGAGGAACTAAAGAGCTACCTTTTTAATTACATCTGCTGTGAAGGGAGAAGGCAAGAAAAGCAAGTGCATCACTGGAAGTGAAAATAAAACTTCTTGTATAAGAGAGAGGAGAGCAATTGAAGAAATTCAGAAAGGAGATCAGATGACTGAATGTCATGGCCTAGGAGTTGGAAAAGCATCTAATGTGCTTATAAATGGGACTGGCTAAAGAAGAAAATCTGGATGGCAGACTTTTTTCTTCTCTTTTTTTTTTTCCTTCTTTCTTGTAGTGTCATATGCATCAGTAAGACTTCATTACAAGGATCTACAGGAAACTTGGAGCTAGTGACACAAGCTTGTGTACTGTTGCTGATGAGGTGGTGGCACAACTATCAGTTTTTGTCATGTGTATCATAATCTTATGCTAGGTAGCAGAAAAGAGGTGTCTGGAACATTTAACATTTCCTGAAGGAAGGGTCACATTTTGCTTGCTTGGAGAAAAGACCATGTCTGCATAGAGCTTCTACCATAATGGAGGTACAGGGTGATAAGGACTCAGGAAAATATTCTTGAGTCTCCTTTCTGCCTGTATTGTAGGCTCACAGACCAGTAGTGCAAAGAAGAAAGCATTCTCTCAGGTGCTTTAGAAAATCTGTAATTTACGGGCTCTGAGAGTTTCTAGAGGATGTTTTGAATAGATTGAATGAAAAATAATATTCTTTTCATATATTATCATAGATAAGGAAAGAACTCCATAATTTTCTAGAGTTTTAATGTAATTGTTCTTCCTTGTCCTTTGGACAGAGACTCTTAAAAGCTAAAAGCATATAGTTTTCAATGCTATACTTTTAAAATCAAAGCCAGTTGCTAAAGGAAGTCAGTTGTCACTTGGTTTATGAGACTGTACCCAGATTTCTTAAGAGGAGGTTTTTTGATGTCACTCACTTCCTGCCTTCCCTTTCTCCTTACCCTGTGAGTTTTTTTAACCATACTCAAAGACAGCTTTCCATCAAAAAGTTTGATTGTAAGAAGGTAAATGTAAGGTTAATAATAATTTAATTAGGATTCTGTGATGTTAATAACCATTTATTAAGATTCTTCTTTGATGCTTCTTTTGCTTCCTCCTTTCTCACAGTCCCTGATAGGTTTTTCATGTGTCACCTCATCAGTTGTTAGTGCAGCTTAAGAGAGTAAGGAAAGAGTCTGTGAGTACTTTGAACAATGGTATGGGATCTGTTGGAGAGTTAGACACTGGATATGTAAACAGTGGAAAAGAGAAACTGCATTCTTAACCCTTACTGAAACATATCGTTCTCTTTGCAGCTGAGCTCAAAGGGCATAAGCAAATACTGTGATTCTATGAACAAGCACTTCAGGAAGCTCAGCTCTATATTTCTGTTGTCAGTGATTTCAGTAATGGACCATGGTGCTTCCTTATTAGTATGCAGTTGTACACCCTTCATTTAATGTTTCCTTCATATTTGCAGAATTTTGCCATTGCCAATGGTAGTCTCTTTTCAAACAAGATAATAGCGCCCATGCAGGAAATCTGAAGCAAAACTAATTTTGATACTTGTCTTTTGAGGATGGAGAGGAGCAGAGGGAATGTAGGGTGAAATGATTATTTTGTAAGAGGGTTCTGCTGCACCCGGAAGCGCTGTCCAGAATGCACCTGCTTGTCCTCTATGGGTGAATTGCAGTTCTTTGCAGTGAACAGCTGTTGTTGAGAAGACCACACTAATATCTGTTTTACTGCTTTTTGAGGAACGGGGAGCCCAGGCTCTGTGGGCTTCCGTAGCTAGGAACTGTAGTAGCTGTTGTATGAGATGTCACTACTTTATCTTTTTTGCTGTGCTTGTTGGAAAAATGGATTATATTGTTAGGAAAGGATTGTAGTAGGCAGTGGAAGGAAGCCTTTATGTATACATGCCTGGGCTTACTTTGTCTCTTGCTTTCTTTTCCAGTTCAGAAATGGTTGTGAGAATATCAAGTACTTTGGCAAATTATTGCTTGCTGAAGGTTCACGGGTCTTATATAGTATCAAGTAGTTGAGCTGGTGTCATCACAGCTATTGGTTCCTGTGACAGCACTGATCTGAGGATGGTACACCTGGGACAAGATCAGGGAGAAGAGATTGGAGGTTCCTTCTATTGTGTTATTTGGACTGGTTTCTCTGAGCTTGCTAAGCTGATTGAGCAGCTTGTTACAGCTGCAGGGAAAATCTCCCTCCTGCAGCCTTCCCTTCACTGATAGTGACAACTGCCTGATCCCTCAATATGGCAATAAAACAACAAATCCAGCTGAAAAAGCTAGTTTTCTGCAAAGCTGTCGAGGTGGGCCACATCAAGAAGGACCTGGATGAGTGCAGTGCTGGAGATAAGAGGAAGAAAAGAGTTGCTGGGGAAGACCAGAAGCACCTTCTTACTAGTCATGAGTTGTCAGGTGGGCTGAGCTGTCTAGTATAACTCTACCCTCGCATTTTGGGAGATGGGGGCTTTTACTGAGGTTCAGTTGAGTTTCTGATTCAACTCTCATGGTCTGTTGAGAATAACTAATAAGGCAGCATGGTATGTGCTACATCAGGTTTTCTTTTCCTCTGTTTAGATTCAGGTCTTGCATTTGAACGTGGCTCTCAGGGAGTTTGAAATTAGTGCAAGGTGAAGTCTTGCTTCTAGATGGAGCACTCTACACAGAAGTGATACTGAAATGTGTGATGGGAAAGGAGAAGGCTATATGTAGTCTTAAGTTTTTTCTTGGTGTAAGCTATTACCTCTTTGTTTCATGTTTAGAGACTGGGGTCTGATTAAAATCTGTTTTTCTGGTAAGTCAGGGTTTTTTGTACCAGTTATTTAAGTGTGAATCCTCTCAGTGTGATTGTTAGGTAAATGTGTTGTGTGAAGATACAAATTAAATCTGATACTGAGTAAGAGAGCAAGATGGAAAAAAAGTGTGAAATTCCTTAGCTTATGTATATTGAAGAAGGGATAGGTGTGTAATACTGTCATCCATGTAGTGAGGTCCTGGAATAATGCTGTATGTTGGTGCCTGTACTTGCTGGAACTTCTACTGTATCTTTGTTTTGGATATTTCTCCAAACTTGCTCTAGCTTTTCTTTTTAGTCACTGCTGCACATTTAATCTTCCTTCATATTCTGTACCTCATGGATTTTGTGAATTGGTGTGTTACAAAGGAGCCAGGGCTTCTGTTCTTCTGCTGCTGTCTTCTGTTTCTTAGTCAGCCTGTCCTCCGTAAATAACTCCCAGCTCCCTACTCTTACTGTGGTTTTGCAGTGACTGTGCAGTGAGAAGCACTGAAAGTGTTGTCCTCTGCACTTCTGAGCTTGTGTAGCTTCCTGCAGGTATCTGGGGCTTGCCCTGTGACACCTGTATTTCTATGGGGTTGTTGAGCCAGGTGATGCTGAGGCACTGTGGGAATTACTCTCACATTATGAAAGAGCTTTTCTGCACTTCCTGGATAATTTAAAAGGTGGGAAGTGGAAGGGAAGTCATGGATGGTGCTTTGCAAAAGATGGAGGGAGACTGGTGCCTGTTAGACTTTGTCTGTCAGATGCTTACTCAACCACTGACAATCTCAGCTAATTCTCATGTTTATGAATTCTTTGCTCTCTTCTCCTGCACCCGGAAACTTGAGCTCCTTGGCTTCAGTTAGAAGCTATCACCATGCTTCTTGGAAAAATATGGGAGATGAAGTACTAACTGTGAGGTGGGAGTTTCTGATTTTTTCAGCTTTTGACAGTAGAGAAAAACCTTTCTGTTTTCCTAAGAGAAAATTGGAAAGATGAAATATTAGGAGGAATTATTGTCAGGTAGTGCCAAATGCAAGGGTTTGTTGGAAGTGTTGAAACTGATACTAACTTCTGTGCAGTTTAATTTCAGCAAACACTTGACATCATCTCTTCCTCTTTTGTATTGGGAGGAATTTACCAAAGCTTCATGTTCTTTGGGGGAATAAATGACAAAAAGTATGTAACTACATCTGCTAATTTCAGTAAGCTACTGATTTGATAGACCTTAGTGTATTAACTAAAAGATGGGGAATGAGTAACAGAAACAGCAATCTGAAGGGATGAATAGCTCTCAGTGCCTTAATTCTGGAAAAATGTTAATTAGTAAGGAAAATATTTGAAATTTAGAGCAAGGAATGTTCCTGGTAGTTTATAATTCTGTTGCAGGAGCTGATTAAAAGCCAGCAATATAATAATTGTTATAAGATTTCAAATGTTGACCTCTGTCCAGTTTTGATTCACTAGTTTAAACAGACACTGAGATAGTCTTTAAATTAACAAAAAAAGTGCTAGTATTTCTATTGGAAGGCAAGGGAGTTTAACAATCCTGCTTTCCAAGAACTGAGATCAAATGTTCTTATGTTTTGCTGTAGAGAAAACAAAGTGAAAGCCCTCAAGTGTAAAACTGTGTGTTACATGATTGTTATAATTTTTCTTTGTATTACTCGCATCTTTCAATGATATGGGGAGATTTGAGTCAGTGATGAATGTGTAGCTTCATTTTTTATTTTCATGTTTCAATTAAGAAAAGATCAAAGGAAAGCAGAAAACTTCTTTTATGTGTCTGAATATAGAGAGGAAATGCTGGGGGGGATGTGGGGTGTATTTTCCACTCCAGAAGCTACTCCTAATTACTCCAGAACTATTTTTAGAAGCCTAAATTATATCAGTTACATTTGTAGCAAAAATTATCATATGATGTTTGCTTACTGAAAGTGCTACTTAGCTACATATGTACCTTCATCTGGCATACTTCATGCATCTCAGCAGTGTAAAATCTTTTTTTTTTGTGTGTGTATACATGAGTGATACATATTTATAATTGGGGACTTCCTAGTTTAGCACTTTTTTTTTCCTCTGCACTGTTGATGGATTAAAGGTTTTCTCTGGAGATTCAGCGTTTTTTAAAATGTTTGTCTATCTAGCAGTAGGTATACTGGGAAGTGTCATATTTTTGTTCATTATTATATGTAGTGGAGTGTAATTATTAATTACGCTATATAATTTTTCTGTTGGAGTCTGTACTCCTTGACTATTTTGGAGTGCTGTTTAAACTTCAAAAATAAGTTAAAAATCCTAGCTGTTCCTTATTTGCATTCCCGTTGGAGAAAAGCTGTGTAAAGTGAGATGATGTGAGTCATTTTGCCTGTAGTTATCTGGAATATTGACTGGATCGTCTGGATCCAGTTCAGTGCAAGAGGGGCAGCTCAAACAAATGCTTCTGCTGTAAAGCCTGGAGGAAATATAGAGACTGCTTCTCTAACACCAGCAAAGCTGTTCTCACATTGTAAAGGAGTTGGCATACTGAGCATAACAGGAATAGTGGTATATGTAACTCAGATATTTAGGTGACTTTTTAAATTGCCACTTTTAGAGGTGTTTACCTGCTGTTTTGTCTGCATCTGATTGCTAATAGAAAATACCAACTCTACTGAGCAGTTTTAGAGATTCCGAAGTGAAATTAGTCTTCAGCCCTTTAATGACTTTTAAAAAACCCCCCACCTGATCATTGATCTTCCCCCCTTAATTGCTCATAGTGAGTGCTTTAGTCACAATGTCAAAACTTATCTCAAGCACTTTGTAGTTTTAATCCTTTAATACTAAGCTTTCATTTAGGTTAGCCTTTACTCATTCATATCCCTTCAGCAAGAGTGCCTCAAGCACTCAAGAGAGCTCAGATCTTCTCTTTCTCCAAGTGTTGGTACAATCAAAGTGTATAAGATCATAAGTTACAAAAAGTTTTGCGTGATCCTCTAGATCATGACTTGAGCAGACATCTGTTGTTCAAACTGCAGAGTGCTCTGCGAATTTGTAGTGTGGCCCCAGTTGCAGTCACAGAGAACAATTATCTCCAGTACTGAGGGTTAATGTAAGAGCCTGTCACAAAGTCTGCCTGGTCATGCAGGGCTGGTCTCTGTGGGCTCAGTACTGGAGACAGCGGCACTGAACCTCTGACTTACCTGTCAGAGTAGACTGCTGCTTTCCTTTCCATTTGCAGTCTGTGGAGGTTAGGCTTGATCTTTAGATTTAGTTGTTACTGTGCAGTGATCACTGTTAAGGCTTGCTCGTAATCTGTTCTGTGGTTAAAGTATCAAACCTAAAGTATGGAAGAAGGGATTTAGGGGTGTTACTTGTATCTATTTTAATTTAGGGAAGAGCTTGTTAGCACTCTGAGTAGAGTTCAGAACAAGACTCACTTATGAGCATTGCCTTGCCACTGCCAAACGTTTTACAGATGATCTTCATCCTTAATTTTTCTTTTGTAAGAACTTACTGGTCTTTCATAGATTATGGTGGAATATTTTTCAGTTCCTTCCTTTAGTACAATGTGTTTGCAGAGATGTTGGCCTCTGACACTGTAGATAATATCTGAAAGAGATCCTAGTCTTCAACTCTGCTAACAAAGCTTGTTGCTCACATTCATAGTATTGGTAGCAGCACGGTATTCTTTAGTACTTTTTAGCTGGTGTCCATGAGAGCAAGCATATTTGTTTTTGACACAGTTAGTGCTGCAATGATTATCTTTGAAAGCCCCCAGCTTTCTCCATGCCTCTTGTAAGGAATGCTTACTCTCTGTGCCTGTATGCAGTGGTCTGAAGTACAAAAGTTTCAAATGAACTGGAATGGATTTGATTTGGCTGGTGTTGTAGTTAATGGCTTTGGATAGTATAAGACCACAGTCTTAGCATGAACTTGAGTATAGCATATGCACAGGGCTAATGTATACCTTGAGTGTAGGTGGGTGGTTGAGAGCCTGTCTTTCATTAGTGTTGTACTTTGTATCTTGTTAGATGAATCATCTCTCATTTCTTTTTGCTTGATTTCAGGCTTGACAAGAATGTGTTCACAGGTGTTCCATATTGTTTGATGACTAAATAAAATTCCTCATGAAGCCGAGAGGCTGTCTCAAAGCACATGTCTAATATGCAGCTTGTGGGATTCTTTGCCATTAGCTCTGTCTCAGTGGTATTTCCCCCAGACTCAAAAGCAGGAAATTATTGATAATCTGTTAACTTGTAAAGGAATATTGTTCTTCATAACTCAAGGCAGAATGTGAGAACCTGCTGAATTTTTGGAAGAAAAAATGTCCCAAGATGACACTTTGGAAACTGTTGAACAGAAAAACATGAACGGGGTGTGTAAGAATAATGTGTACATGTTAATCTGAGATACCTCTGAGTAATGGTTCTATCATTTAGAGCTGGTTTCACCAACAGTTATGCTAGACAAGTGAAATTCTAGAAACAGTCATGTTGTAGAGAGCAGGCATAAGCACTCACAGTCAGAATATATCACAGGAAGCTGATTATACTCTAGCAAATACATTATAGGTTATGTTTTGTAAGACTGTGCTGACTAAGTTTTGGAAGTACAGTCTGCAACAATCTTTGTGCCCAAAGACATTACCCATGAGTTTGATTTCAAGCTGTCAAAAAGACCTGAGGCCTGAAAATCCATGGGAAATTATAATTTGGGCGTAAGCAAGGGTTTGGCTTTTTCTTTCTTATTTCACTGTGTAGTACGCCACTGGTCTGGGTCTTGATCAGAAGGATGACAGCTCTGAAACTGTTTCTGAGAAGGTGACCTGCCTGTACCTGCTGTAATGTCTCTGTGTACCTCAAAGGATCTGTAGCCTTGGGTATGTTTACTGACTTGATTTTATAGATATATATATATGACAGGTATTTTGGAAAGCACCTGTTTCTTTCATTTGAACAAACCTGGCTTATTATTTGTCTGGTCTCATTTGGTTTTTTCCCTTGGCATTCCTATTCTACATGGTGAATGGCTAGTGTCGCCATCATGTCAGTGTTCCCTAACCATACACAATACGAAAATGTGTGTTTTTATTTCTTTGAGGACTATTTTTGTCAGTAAGCATGGGTAATTCCTTTAAGTCTTTTTTTCTTTTTTTTTTTTCTTTCCAGTGTGAGATACAATGCTCGCGCATCCACAAGTGGTAGAAATTTTCTAATTCTCAGGTTGTATAAGCACTGAGCTTCATGGATTAAATTTTTAAAACCATGGCAGTAGAACAGAAGTAAACAACATACTTATAGATGGCTTACAATACTTGGAGAAGGAGGACTCTCAAACTTCAGGTGTTGCAAGACAAATATCCCTCTTAAGTGAGATGGGACTTAATACATAAAGTGGCAATATTGAGACTATACAGACATAAACACGCTTGTGTATACTGAAACATCATTACTCTGATGGTCTCACTGTACTTTTGAGGGTTCATTAAAATAACTTGTTTACTGTCTTGTGCACTTGACACACTTCCTTGGCTTGTTTAAAGGACAGGGCTTGTGTTATTTATCCAAGCATACCAAGCATTTTTGGTTTTCACCTTTTTCTTTGTTCTGGGGGGAGAGGCTCTGAATGACTTGTTCAGAAATAATATTGGTCTAGTGGATTACACATAGGGCTAAAAGCTGGTTATTGAACGTCTTGATGAAATCAAATACTTGGTCAAAAATAGCACTGTGCCTAAAAATTGACAGCTACCTGCAGTCTTATAATAAGCTCTGTATGTTAAGAGGTGGTTTTTTCTTGTGCAATGTCATGGTTGGAGCAACACTGCCTTAGTATGTAATAGGGTTTTCTGCTTCTGTAACTGCAAATAGTTAATAAATAATAGTAGAGGACAGAGCAGAAATTGATTGAAAATATTAAGCGATAGTTCTGTGGAGCTTGAGTGTTGTCTGGTATGTCTGCTTTGAGAATGAACCAAGCTTAAAACATCTTGGTTTTGCTCTTGTTTGCTCATGTTTTTGACTGAGTTGTTGGATGGTTTGCAAATGTTCACTGTGTTTTGTAAGCTATTCTTTTGGCTGACTGCCCTGCATCAGTAATGCAAAGCATCAAAGTGTCTCAAGCTTTCTGAGATGCTCTGCTTAAACTGCAGGTTCCTGTTTTCTTTCTGTCTGTGTGTTGCTCCTGCTGTGTAACCTATTTTGGCGATGTTGGCTGGGTATTTCTTTCCAGCTTGTGTAAAGTTTTGAATCATATCAGAAAAACAGAAAAGGAAGAATGCTGATTTTGGTGATGCATTACTTCCAGCCTTTACTTGCATTTTCCCACCACGTGCAGATTTCAAGGCAGCACTGTACTTCCCATTTCATTCCAGGCCACACTGCATAGGTATTTCTATATTGCATGCTCTCATACACTTTCTTTTCCTCCCCAGTTTGCACAGAGGATTTAATTCTTAGTCTAATAGTTAGTGAATTCTTTTAAGCAGACAATCAAAATTGCTGTCTGCCACTAACAAGCTGAGCTTAGTTTCTGTAATAACCCTGACAATCTTTGCTACAATAGCGGAAGCCTCTTGTCAAATGTCTTAGTGTTAATAACATGCTGATGCCCTTCATTATGTATGTGTCCTCTGCTAATAGGAGCTTGAGCTTAAACTGAAAATTGAACCCTAGACTAAATCTGGTTAAATAATGATTGATATATCAATGTTAAAATCCTTCAGAAGGTAACAAGCATGCTCTCCAGAGCATAAACATTAAGTACAAGCGATGAGGCTGGGTTAAGCATTTGCTAATTGAAATGAATACTGTATAAACTGAATGTAGTGTTTGTTGGCCAGAGGTGACTTGTATATATACTTTGTTCTACAGAATGGGTGAAAAGGCTGCAGGTATTGGACTGGAGGCCAGAAAAAAAACTTGATTTCACAATGTCTTATAGAAACTAAGATTGTTTTTTTTTTTTTTAAAGCACTAATTTTATTAGCTACTGAAAAAGCAACTTCATTGCAGTCTGTACATAATAGGACTTGTAGCCATGCCATGCCTTGTCAATATTTATCTTTTACCTGAAACAGAAAACTAGGGAAGGTAAATAAATTAACATCTTCATGTAGCTATTTGTTATCTAGCTTGCTATGATTTGTGTAGTACCTCTTGGGCAACAGTTTCTGAAAGTAATAAACTAGTATTATGGGCTTTTGACTTAGTACTGTGTTTTATTATGATGCTGCTCTTTAGTGGACATTCCAGGCCTTTCTGGGCAATGTATTGCTGAAAATAAACTAAGAAAAAGGCCCAGGTCACTCCAATATGCAGAGTGCTAGTTCTGACTCTGTGCTTTTGTTACATTTTCTTCTTTCCACAAATTCTACTGTTGTTAGAGGTAACATCTAATCATTAGCATGATGCAGATTTAGTATATTAATGATTCAGTATTCAAGATAGCTAAATTGGTCTTATTTTTGAGTTCTATTCTTTTAAGGACAATTTTGGTATTTTCTTTCAAAGTCCACTGAAGTACAAGACAGTCTTACACTTTAAGATGCTCAGTTGATTAGCAACTTCATAAAAAATAGACAGAAGTTGAGAGAAAATACAATTTTCAGGTGCAAGAAATCAATTTCTACCACAACAGTAAATATGAGAACTCCCTTGGGAGGTGGTGCAGAAAGGGGCCATAGGACAGACATGATACAGGTTGAATTGTGAGCACGATGCAAAGATGGGCATTAAAAAGGCAGGAGAATATCAGATTATTCACAGTTAAGTGATTTTTTTAACTTGTGAGTTTTTTCCTTTTATAAATAAATACTGTGTAGTAGAGGTGATTTTTATGAAATATGATAGTCATGTTCTTCTAGGAAATTAAATTGCCTTTTCTTTTTTTAGAGTTGGCTATGTGAAACCCTGACACAGTGTATTTCAGAACTGTAAAACTGTTAAGGTCTCATTGGGACTGTGTACAATGTTATAGTAGGTTTCTTTCTGCTCTCATACAGCTTAGGTTGTATCACCAACTGTTTCCAAAGATAGGTTTGTGCTGTCAGTCTGTTTCAAAACTCATTGCAGGAAAAGAAATAGATACAACTCAGAACTAGCTAGCATTTTGTTGAAACAAATCCTAAAAGAAGTTCCCCACTATCCAGCATGGTATAGTTACAATTTTTTTTTTTTCTGCACTGTAGAATCAGAGCATCCTAATTCCTCGGCCATTCTATATTAAATTAAGAGTATATGCCTAATGTCTTTTTGTGTTAATGGCAACAAAGTCATACTGTATCTTGCTACTGATGTTGGCAATCCACCCTTTTAATAGAATGTGGCAATATATGTTAAATCCATGTCACCAGGAAAGCAGTGCAGGAGACTGAAGCTTCACCTGGAAGGACACAAAAACATGATGGACAGCTTATCTCTGTGTCCATTAGTCTGGTGCAACTGCAAAATGACTAGCTGCTTAAACTATTCTATTTCAATAAATTGTGACTATTAGCTGAATGAGTAAGTTAGTTTTTTTGTGCAGCTGTGGATGAAATGTGTTTCCTAGCAGTCAAAGGGAGGCCAATTATTTGGTGCTTGCCTGGGTAGCCTATAGTGTTTGTCTTTTTCCTTAAGGAAGTCTGTTGTGTAATGTTCATGCTCATCATAACTTTAAGCTGAAATTTTTACTTCTCATCTGAGAATACTAAACCAATGAATTCAGTGTTTTTCTTTCCTTTTTTTTCCCCCTGTCTCCATCTGTTGTGTTTTGGGTTTTTTCTCACAATTAAATGTGAATATAATAAATGTCTTTTGAGTGCTCACCTAGAGACCTTTAGTAGTTTAATGTTTTTGAGGCTTTTCTTGGTTACTACCCTTTGCATTCCCAGTAATAAATCTCCAATTGATGGGTTTCCCACTGACAGAATTTCAATTTTTATTAACTATATCTTCCCTGGTGCTTAATGTAATAGAGAATTGGTATTCTGTTAGGCCAGAATAGGACAGATTTGAGATGCATTTACGTCAACACCTGACTGCATAATTCAGTTCTCCTTTTATCCCTCACTTATACCTGGAGCTGCAAGTTCTTGAAATATATATGCAGGTAATGATCACTAAAACCTCATGCTGTTTCTAGGGGGAATTATTTAAACTTGTGTACCTAGCTCATTTTACATTTTACAAACGAATGGATTTTATTATGTTATCTCATGTATACCGATTATTTTCTCTGTAATAGGATTTCAGTTGTGCACAATCTTAAGCTGAAAGTGAAAACCAGGGCTTTAAAGCTCAAATAACCCTCAACCCTTCCTAAATTTCAAATAGCTATCATAAAATAACTTTTTTTGAAAAATCATATTAACCATGATATTTTTCTGTTTCTAAAAACAGGTGAACCAAGAGTGATATTTCCAGAATATATTTGCTTGTTCTTCCAGATAGGAGATAAATGTGTTAAGCTGGCAAAGTGATTCTGGTAAGAATTTTTTTGCTATCTCTGCAGTGAATGTCATTATATGTATAAGTGTTTGCAGTTTTGCTACTAGAAGGAGTTTTCTGTACCATTAGTGCAAACAGACTTGATTTTACTTATAAGGTCTTATTTTTTACCTAATTGCATATTAATCCATCTGTTATATTTAAAAGTTACATTGCAAGTTATGTGGCTTTTTTCCCCACATTCTGTGCTTGGATATGATGAAAGTATTTGACTTTTGAAGCTTTTACTTCAGCTGTTTATACGGAAATAGAAGGAGTTAAATGTGCTGTAGCACTCATTAAGTGAGGTTTATGTGGATTAAATGATCTTGCTTCTATAGCTGCCATCAGTGATTATTGTTTTTGTTTTG
The DNA here is from genome assembly GCA_013400435.1 of Pycnonotus jocosus. Lineage (NCBI taxonomy): Eukaryota > Metazoa > Chordata > Aves > Passeriformes > Pycnonotidae > Pycnonotus > Pycnonotus jocosus. The sequence goes on from VWYP01023816.1 coordinate 144,586, forward strand.
CTTTCTTCTGTGATCCTCTTGAGAGTTTTCTACAGCTGAGTCTTGCATTTCTTGTCTTGTTTGAGTTCAGTGTTTCTCCTTGTACTAGTGCTGAGCATCCAAAGCAAAATTAATCAGTCTGGGAAGCAGAATCAATTTTTTTTGTATTTCCTTCTGAACAATGACAGAATTGTGTCTTGAATTAAGCACACTCTAGTAGTGACTGCTACCCAGAAAGAAAACACTGTCTGGTTAACTTGTAAATCTAAAGCATTGTACTTCTGCGACTTCCAAAATTTTCTGAACTCAGTAATTTTTTCCTTTCCCCTTGAAACAATCTGCATACTGTTGGAATACATAACATGATATTGTTCAAATAAACTATTAAAGAATGTTTTCTGTTGTATAAGTGTTGTCTAAGTGCTATGTGTTTTGCCCTTATGCTTCAGGTCAAATACCTTGTAGTAGCAGACAAATGTTGAAGCTTGCATAGAGGTTACAAAGAAAGGCTGGAACAATGTCATTAACTTTCATTTATGTAGTGGGAGGGAATGCTCTGCTGGAGGCTTTTACTTGTTAGATTTATGAAGTCAGTTTTTGGGGTTCTGGGCTGTTAGCTAAAGTGTCGCTGAAATTCTCTTAAGTTTGTTTTTTTCTTTCCTTCTATCCTTCTTTCCTTCTATCAATATACTACGGTTTTTCTGTGGTTTTGAAGTTCAACAGACCCTGTCTTTTGGAGGATGTGAGATACAGGGAAGAAACGCTCCCTTCCTTCCCCCAGTCTTCTGCCTATAAGGAATGTGTTTCCTGATGGAGTTAATTTCTGTCCTTTCCTCTATTACAGCTCAGACATGAGCAGTGCTAGTAACTCACTGGCACGGGAATTCTTGACTGATGTCAACAGACTGTGCAATGCAGTGGTACAGAGGACAGAAGCCAAGGAAGATGAAGAAGAAGAAACTCATATGGCAGCACTGGGACAATACTTAGTTCAAGGCCGTGGGTTTATTTTGCTTACTACTCTGAACTCAATAATTGATCAGGTAGTAGCTTTTCTTAAGTGGTTATAATTTTTGTATTAAGCATTGACTGCATGGATTTGTCTGGCTCATGTTGTTCTTGGTCCTTGTTTTCTTTCCTTTTTATGGAGAGTCCATGAGTTAATTGAGAAGAGGAGAAATTCAAAAAGATATGTTGTAGTTGCATTCTGTCCTTTAGGACCACAAAATGGAAAACTAGATAATCACAGACCTGTTTGCCAGCTCATATTTGACTAAGGCATGTGTGAAGCTTGGGTGCAGTAGCTGGGTGGAAAGAGACTTCAGTTGCATGTCCCAGAATCATGTAAAGTGCCAAAATGCTTGAGTCACCTTTTTGTGTTTGAGAGTTATTGGTCTTTAGGACTGAAACCGTTCTGACAGTGCATGCCATAAAGGAATTGTTTGAATTCTATGCTTTCTACAGTTCTTCCTTGCACTGAAGTTCTTAGTATGTGTTAGAATCCCGGTAGGAATGGAGGTTTTTTTAGTGGTTTTTCTGTGGTTTTGATTTTTTGTGCTGTTATGTTTATGGAACAAAGTTTTGGGTTTGTCTGGGGCTTCCTGTTGACTTTTAAAAATTGCTAAGTTTTGTGCTTTTGACTTTTCTGGTTTTCTTTTTTGAGATAATCTTCCTACAAGGGGGATTAGGAGAGCTTTGTATAGAAACAGTTGCAAAGGTGTAATAAATATCTTGAATGCTTTCTGAATGGCTCTAATTAATGATTATAGCACTCTTTGCAGTTAGGTCTTTTTTTCAGTGCTTAAAACAGCAGAAAAGCATAGGGAACTGAATACTTGGTAAAATAAAGAAGGTTAATCTATTTTTTAAAAGTACAAGATCATTTGTTTTTATTTTATTCCTAACGTAGGAGCTGACATGTCGAGAAGAACTTCTGACCCTCCTCCTGTCCCTTCTGCCATTGGTGTGGAAAATCCCTGTCCAGGAAGAAAAAGCAATAGGTATGTGTTACCATTCCCTGTATTAAGGACGTAAAAGAGGTGATTTGTGTTTTACCACAGAGCCTAGGCCTCTGTGCTCAAGAGTAGCTCAGTTTAGTACATATCCTCTAACATGGAATAAAGATGTGAAATCCGCAGAGAATTTAAGTTTTAAAAATGCCAAAAAATTGTGCAGACAGGGTAAATGCTTTTGGTCAATGTGTAAGGCTATGCTTTTGTTGCCGTGTAAAAACTGAACAAGGAAATGACAGTGATCTGAGTCAGATATTTTTGTTTCCTTTTGGGCTCTTACATTTGTCTCATGTATTCTTTTCCCTCCTAGAGGGTAAAACAAAGAAAATGAAGTACATGAAATAACCTGATTGTTTGAGAGTGTTTCTAAGGATTCATACCCAAAGCTCTTCCAGGTTGTTTTGGTTTTTTTTGCTATTTGAAACTCCTCCAAATTGAAGACTTTTGTTAATTTTTGTAGACTTGGAGTCTTTAAAGGGCCAGTTTCATAGAACTTTTATATAATAAACTTTCCTGCTTACTCAGTTGCATCATTCTTTCATGCTCCTGTAATCATGATGGAATTAAAGAAATGTCTTGGTTATTCTGTGACAGCTTAGTGGCTTTTTCAGGATTAGTTTAAGAGGCTGTTGTGTAAATAGGTTTCAAGGTGTTGTGGTTTATACACTACACAACGCACAGCTTTTACTTCTATGAATTACCCTCTCTTAGTACTGAAAGAGTAAGCATAATATATCTAGTTATGCACTAAGTAGTTGGGTTTTTTCTTGGACTGAAGTAAGTTCCCCTGTATTAGGCAGCTTTTTTCTTTCTGTGCAGGTAATATTCATTGTTTGGTAAAGTACTCCTGATTAATTTCCTGCCTTCAAAGCAGATGTTTCTTAAGTATCACGACTATGACTTCTGAAACAGCATTTCACAGTCACGCTTGCACATGGAAGTATCTTTTCTTTCAGCTTAAGTAATGTTTATAGCTAATATGTGGGCTCCTGGGGCTCTGTGGGGGCTGTTGTTGTTAATTATGGCATTTTTCTAAATACTCAGTTTATGGGGTGGAGGATACTTGCAGTTGTTCTATGGTAGCTGTTTCACTGCCCAAAGCATCCAGTTACAGTTCTGTCACTGCTTAAAAATAACAATGGATTTAATCCAAGAACATTCAGAGTTGTTTCTCTGCTTCCTTTGTCAATAGTTTAATCAGAGTTTACTGATACAAATGAAGAAGTAGTACTTCTGTTTTATTCATTAAAATGTTCTTTCCCATTGGACGAGATTTAAATTTTATACTGCATACTTGAAAGCTGGGGGCTTTGTCTTAGCTTTTGTAGGAATATTCAGGACCCTAAACATTATTGGTTTCTGTCTCCCTTTTGTCCTTGACTATTTTTAAAATAGTCCCCTACTTTTATTTCTGCTGCTTGTATTTGGAATAATTAGTGCTGAAGTAGAAAGATTGATGTCTGTATATTTGAGGATTTGCACTGATAATAAGTAGAGAAATTTATTTTTCTATTACCACTGTACACTGACAATGTCCTCATACATGCTAAGAGGGCTGTGAGCCAACACATCCGGTTCCTGTACCAGCTGAATTGCAAAAAGTGACAATGGAGCATCAAGTTAAAAAGCCCTTTCTTTGTCCCTTTAGTTTGCTTATAAAAAAGTCCTTTCACCTACCTTGGTGACCTGTTTTTTGAGAATGTTTTTTTGAGAATAGTTGTGCCAGCAAAAAGTTTTAGGAAACCTTTTAGCACACTTTTGTTTAACCCTAAATAGAAAATGAAATAATTTGTCTGGGCTTTAAAAATAGCCAGTATGGACCCTGAACATGAGTTTTTGCTGCCTGTTTTATATTGAAAATGTCTGATACAGATGAATGCAAAACCATGACCTTTTAAGATACAAATTTGCTGTGTAGTTTAAATCTGGGAGTATTTAACTATAAAATTAGCAAAAATGCTTTACATATTCTAATGTTTCTTTGTTATCTTTGTTTCAACAGATTTTAATATACCCTTTACAGTAGACATATGCCTGACCAAAGAGAATAATACAAGTTCCGTGAAATCTACTCAGGAAAAACTAAACTTAGATGGAAGCACTCATTCATCTCTTCAGACTTCTGCGAAACTCAGTCTTCGATCTCGGAGAGGCAGCCGTGCGCGCAAAACCACGCACCGCTACTCTGTGCGAGACGCAAGGAGGTCCCAGCTGTCCACTTCAGATTCCGAGGGCAATTCTGATGAAAAGACTGCTGTAATAACAAAACACAGACGCTCCCAGTTACTGCAGCCCTTTTTAACCCCTTCTGTTAGGGACAGCTACCCTGGCAGTAGGAGTATTTGTCGACCTCCTGAAGTCGTACCAGGTTCTAATACCAATGCCCCTAATCTAGACGGTTCCAGCAAAGTTATTTCGGCATGTGAGATTTTGGATGAGCCAGCTGCAGGAACTTCTGAGAGCAAAAGGGATAACTCTCCTTTTGACTTATGCCATGTCTTACTGTCTCTACTAGAGAAAGTGTGCAAATTTGATATTACTTTGAATCACAGCTCTGCTCTTTCAGCGAGTGTTGTGCCCACATTGACAGAGTTCTTATCAGGATTTGGAGACTCCTGCAACGTAAGTAGTAACACAGAAAATGAAGTAGTTTCTGCAGGGTGGACAGAAGAACCTGTGGCTCTGATCCAAAGGATGCTCTTTCGAACAGTGCTGCATCTTATGTCTTTAGACATTAGCAATACAGAAACAATGCCTGATAATTTACGAAGAAATTTAACAGACTTACTTAAAGCAGCATTAAAAATCAGAATTTGCTTGGAAAAGCAACCTGGTCCTTTTGCTCCAGCATACAAGAAAACACTACAGCAGCTGGTTCAGGATGACTATGTATTTTCTAGATATCGTCACAGAGCCTTGCTTCTACCTGAGGTTATAGAAGGAGTCTTGCAGATTTTGATCTGCTGCCTACAAAGTGCAGCTTCCAATCCATTCTACTTTAGCCAAGCGATAGATCTGGTTCATGAGTTCATACAGCAGCAGGGATTTAAGCTATTTGAAGTAACGGTGCTTCAAATGGAATGGCTGTGTATGAAGAATGAGGGAGTACCTGGGGAAGCCTCAGAGCATCTGAAAGCCCTGATCAACAGCATCATGAAAATAATCAGCACTGTCAAAAAAGTGAAATCAGAGCAGCTCCATCAATCAATGTGTACAAGAAAGCGGCACAGACGATGTGAGTACTCTCACTTCATGAATCACCACAGAGATCTCTCTGGGCTCTCTGTATCTGCTTTTAAAAATCAAGCTTCCAAAAACCCTTTTGAAACTGCTGATGGAGAAGTTGATTATCCCGAGAGATGCTGTTGCATTGCAGTTTGTGCACACCAGTGTTTGCGCTTGTTGCAGCAAGTTTCTTTGAGTAGTACCTGTGCTGAGATTCTCTCAGGTGTACATAATGTAGGAATATGTTGTTGTATGGACCCAAAGTCTGTGATTGTCCCATTGCTCCATGCTTCCAAGTTGCCAATATTAAAAAATTTTCAACAGCACATACTGAACATCCTTAACAAATTTATATTGGATCAACTGGGTGGAGCAGAAGTCTCTCCAAAAATTATACAGGCATCATGCAATGTGTGTACTGTTGACTGTGATCAGCTCGCTCAGCTGGAAGATGCCTTGCAGGGCAGCTCCAGTGATGCCAGTCCCACATCTAGTTCCTCTTGCAGAGTTCAGGGAATTCTGCCTAGCACTGGAACAGAAGATATGTTTTTGAGATGGCATGCACTGGAGGCTTATCAGGACATCATTTTTGAAGAAGACAAACTACGTGGCGCACAGATCGCAAGCCATATTTGCCACTTAATGCAAAAGGGGAATGTAGTGGTGCAATGGAAACTGTATAACTGTATCTATAATCCTGTGCTTCAGAAAGGAGTTGAGCTAGCTTGCCATGCTCAACAGCAACTTGGACTAAGTACAGCTGATAAACTCATGCACACTTACCATAGCCAGGATTTGCCTTCTGAAGTGCTTCAGGTTTATTTGCAGATGCTCCCTGTGTTGCTAAAATCCAGGTTGGTTGTTTTTCTGTTTATTATTGGAAAACGTGCTAATTAGGTCCAGAGCTTTGTATATTTGTTACTGATCAGAATGGAAATTTTATTTGGACTCTAGGCAGTGTTTGGCTATTGCAGGTGGCAACGATAAATGCGTGAGTAACAGGAAAGAAGCCTAGATTCATAAACCATAGGAAGTGAGGGCTCTCTACTCATGAATTATGGTCTTTAACCATTAAGCCAAACTCTGTAGCAACAAGTAAAATCTTTGTCCAGTGTGATACGCTCTCTGCCTCTTCATTCCTTGCTCTAAAATAAGTCAGGAATGTTAAACAGATTGCTATATCATTTTTCTGTGGGACTTAGAATACATAGTTTTCTGATCTGTTTCCTTTTTCCTTCTAGAATGGTCACTATAGAAACCAGCTTTCAAAAATAAGGCTTGATGTTTATTTTTCCTGAAATAACTGTTTTCTAACTTACAAATTCCTACTACCCAAAAACTTAGTTTAGAAACAGAAACCAAAACAACCCAAAAAAGGCACAAACATTCTCCCAAGACATAAAATAGATCGTTTTTATTTATTGTTAAATTTATTAAATAATTGTTTAACAAATATATGGAACTTTTTTCAGAATATGAATGTGTCTTTTTGTCCAGGAAAGATTGATTTTATTTCTCTTGGAGTCCTGAAGTGAATTTAGTGGGGTTATCCAAAACAAAGGGTAGACTACTCCAGTTTATGTAAAGGGATTATCTAATACAGTTTTAACTTCTATCTTAACCTAAACTGTATCAGAAGCTATTAATTTTTGAAAGTGTCCTTAGTGGCAAAGCGGCAAGAGAAATAAATCTTAGATGAAGAAAAAAGTGTAAAATGTCCTACTTCTTACTGGCTTAAAGGTGAGAATGAATATGTAAGTGATCCATTTGATTCTAAAGTAACTTGGTTAGAGTAAATCTGATCCTGTGGGAAGGAGCTGGGAGGTAAGTAAGGTGGATATGTACAAGCAAAGCTCATATGCTAAAAAACCTACTGGTCCTTACCCTAAATTTTGTATGAACTTAAAATACTTGGAGAGTAGAAAAAGGGGAAAAACGGACTTGGAAGCCAATATACAGAAAGTTTTTTTTTTATATATCAGACATGCTGGCATAACAGTTGCACAAAAACTTATGCTTGAAAGCTATTCCTGAATTTATCTGAAATTCACCATCCATGCTACTAGTAGACAGCTAGGAATATATAATCAAGTTTATTTGAGCAGGAATCTCTGCTTTCTGGTGAAATCACCAAACAGAGAAATAAAGATACTTACTAGCTTCATTTGCTAATAAAAAATTGGGGCAAGGAAATAGCACTAAATGTAATGAATAAAATTAATTAACCATCTTCAGTGTTTTGAACATTGTATATCTTTGTGGTCTGCATTTTAGAGGGTGGTATTTCCTGCATTATATCTCACAAAAAAGTTGAATTTTGCACTACCAGCTGGATGATGCTGAGTTAAGATCCTAGAGTGCTGCAGACAAGTTCATCTTCTCTTTAATTTACAGTAATTTATAGTAATTGCTGACTTACATGAGTTTTTGGCTGATTTATAAGGTAATTTTCTTGTGCTTTCTCTTGCAGAGTAATTAGAGACTTGTTTCTGAGTTGTAATGGAGTGAATCAAATGATTGAGTTAAATTACTTAGATACTTTAAGAAGCCATTCTCTGAAGGTGTTAGAGACTTTGATACTCTGCCTTGATGATCAGCAGGAAGACCAAGCAACACCAGAACTGGAAGGCCTGAACAGTGAAAAAAATGAATCTGTGTCTGACTTGCCCGCTTCTCTTTGTAGCCAGCATGCTGTTTCAGAAATTCCTCAAAGCCTCAGCAAGTTTTATGCTGGCTTGAAAGAGGCTTACCCAAAAAAGAAAAAGTTTGTGAGCCAAGACATTCATGTCAACACAATAAACCTGTTCCTCTGTGTTGCTTTTTTATGTATAAGTAAAGAAGCAGATGGTGATCTGGATTCAGCTAATGAGTGTGAAGATACATCAGGATATGATAGTACAGCTAGTGAGCCATTAGGCCACAAATTACCCTATCTGTCCCTGGAAAGCCTTACTTTGCCCTCTCTGGAACATATTCATCGGGCTGCAGATATTTGGTCCATGTGTCGTTGCATCTATTTGTATAGTTCAGTTTTCCAGAGACAGTTCCATAGACTTGGAGGCTTTGAAGCATGCCAGAAATTACTAATCCTGATAATTCAGAAACTTGCAAAAAATAAGGAAAAGGAGCAAGGAAAGAGGGAGAGAGTATTGAGTGAAAGCAGCAGAAGTTCACATGGGAGTCCTCGAACTGAGCTGCTCAACAAGGAGGACTCTGTTCAGCTGGCTAAAAGCAGAGAGGTGACACAGTTGGAGCTTGATAGTTCTGGCAGTCCTGCTGGTGCTGAGCAGCTGGTGCCTGACTCTGTCTCCTGTGACAGCCCTGTGAGCATGGAACCTGCTTTAGTTACTTCAGTTGCCAATCTTGAAGGGATAAGGACTTCTGCAAGAGAAGAGACTGAGTGGGCACTTCAAGGTATCAGACTTCTAGAAGCTCTGCTGACCATCTGTCTACACAGTGCCAGCACCATGCAGCAGAAGACAGAAGTGGAGATGTTTCACAAGGTGCTGTGCAACTTTCCCTGGCCTCCTTAGCTCATATTTATTTCATACAATATTATCTTACCAGTAAAAAGTTCTAAGGAAGTGAAAATTTTATGCAGTTTTTATGGTACCATATTTTGTATAGTACTAAAAGTGTACAGCCAGATAATGAGCTTAGTAGTCAGAGTAGTGGTCTGCTTGGGTAGTATTCTTTTTTGAAAGTGTTCAGTGGAGAATGTGTGAAGGGGGTGCTGCAGGGGATGGTCTTGTGTAGGCAAGATGTCACCATTGTAGCTGGTGACTCACATTTTCGAGGATGATTCTGAGCAGAGCATGGTGCTTGAGAAAGGACTGCTGAAGGACACAGGTACTGAAAGAACATCTGAAAAAATTATTCCTTAAGCCTTAGAGGTAGACTAGTTCAGTATTCCACAAGAAGCTGTTAATTCACAAAATACACCTTCACTTTTCTTTAATGTTTTAATTACTATTTTGAATTTTACTTGGCAATTTGTTGCAAAGCAGGGAGGCGTTAAGTACAGGAAAGAACTGAAACTGGAGTTCTGCCTTGAACAGTCACCATTCTTATGATCTTGGGCATGCCACCCTCTGTCTTGTTAACTACCAGTAATGTGGTGTGGTTTGAATGCACAGTGTACTTGAAATTGTTTCAAAAATGTTTATTTTTGGAACAGCACTTTCATCTGCAAATATTGGATAACAGCATTTTGCCATGTTGTCATGACATATAGAATGAATCTTTCTTATTTCAAGAGACTGGATGAATTCTGATGGCTTTAGATGAGAATTCAGATTTGTGTAGGTGGAAGGAGAAGCTCTTAAATGAAAAAGCTAGACTATTTCTGTTAGCTAGAAATAGTAACATGAATCAAAATTTTTTTCTCCCCCAAAACAGAATACCTGTGTGGATGATATCTTACTTGAAATAAGAGAGCAGCTTGCTCAGTCAAAAGTGATAGAAACTGACTTGGCAAAGCCTCTGTTTGATTCACTGCTTCATGTTGCAATGGGCACTTTTTCTGCTGATCTGGATCATTCTGAAGAAAAAATTGAAAAGGTATGAAACACCAGCTAAACAGTCTAATTCTGAATAATGCAAGATTTTCTCAGGTTTGTTCTGTGTCTTTTTAAACTTGATAGGAAATATTTATATGTGTTTGATTATTACGACAGTTGAAGATGAAATCTCTGCTTCTCATATGAAAGTGGAATGCTGTTTATTGATATGGTTCCCACAATTACTGCTCAGAAATGAGTCATGCCCCAAAAAATAGCAAGCTCAGTCAACCTGATATTCTCTCTACTCTTTCATCTCACAACAGAGTGATGAATTCTTAACGGAGCAGCTTCAAATGGGAATGTTGAGTGACCTTAGTGGCTATAGATGTCTTCACTTGTGAGTGAATGTCAAGGTCCACTCTGATGGTGATAGTGGTTTAGAAACATAGTTTTAATCTGCTTACTAAAACTTTGATCATGTAGTTAGTAAGAAAAATCGCCCTTTGCAGATTCCGTTTTTTACACAAGAATTAAGTCTTTTTAATATATTTCAAGTTTCTTGGAAGTGTATTATTAATTTATTTCTTTTCCCAATGAGCTTGGAGAAAATAGGCATTTGGACAGTTCTAAATTATTAGCTTTTCTGATCCAAAGATTTTTTTTCTGACCAGTGACAGTCTGTTTGGTTGTATTGTACAGACCCATTACACTGAAAAGGAGCCTGTGTCACAACCTGGAGAAATTTCTGAAGACATTGAAGAATCACAGTGCTGTAGTCTTAAGCTTTTTGCAGAAGAGGAAGGTTATGAAGCAGATAGTGAAAGTAACCCTGATGATAGTGAAACCAAGAATGAAGGTAAATGGGAACTTTCTGAATATACAAAGCTGGTTTTATGATATAGCAAAGCTTGTTTGTCTTTTGAGATGCACAAAACAGTGCAACCTCTAACAGATAGGCATAATTAACTTTGTTTACTTCTGGTAGGATGAGGTTACAGATGGAGAGATGATAAATATTCTTACTGGGTGTTAAAAAAATTGTTCTGTCTTGGTTCTTTTGGTTTATGTGACTCTTGCTCTGAAGTCACGCTGTTCAAATGTGTTATTGTGATCTAGAAACCACAGAGATATGTATCTGTAGTTTGTTTGAAAATCAGTGCTCAATTTTTTTTTTCTTTAGAATTGTAACTATCTGGTGAAAATTAAATAGTCCAATTGTGTTATAGAGTACTAGATTGAAAGGAACCCCAAGGATCATCTGGTCCAACCTTTTTTCACAAAAGCACAGTCTAGACAAGACACCTTGGCACCTTGTCCATCTGAACCTAAAGTGCCCAATGTACCACTTCCCTGGGGATATTTATTCCAGTGTCTTATTTCTCATTAGGGAAAACGTTCCTGTTGTGTCTATATGGAATTTCTCCAGAAGTAACATGTACTGGTTACTCTTTGGTTTGTCCATGGGACTCTTTGGAAAAAAGGAGTCTACCTTCTTTGTAGACACCTTTTAAATGGTGATAAGATGTCCTCTAAGCTGCCTTTTCTCAAGGCTGAGCAAGCCTTTCTCTCAGCCTTTCTTCCTGTCTTTTTTGTGTAGCGGGGACAAAAACTGAACACAGTGTTCCAGGTGTGGCCTGACAAGTGCTGAGTAGAGTGAGATAGTAATTTCTTTCTCTCAGCTGGTGATGTCCTTGTTGATGCAGCCCAGCATCCCATTGGCTTTCTTTGCCACAGCAGCACACATTCACTCACACTGAGCTTGCTGTCCACTTGGACCCAGCAGGCAGATCCCAACCTGTGCTGCACTCCTGAATTTTATTTTCCCATGTGCAGACATTACATTTGTCCTTGCTGAACTTCATAAGGTTTTTGTTAGCCCACTCTTACAGCCTATCCAGTTCTTCCTGCAGAGTAGCTCTCCCTTCCCAAGTCTCTACTTCCCCAATGATACTCAGTTTGGTATCATTGGCAAACTCCATCAGGGTAGATTGATCCCATCACCATCCTATCACACAGATCACTCACAAAGATATTAAACAGTGTTGAGGCCAATATCAATCCCTAGGGACCCTGTTGGTGGCAGCGTCCAGTTTAAAAAGGATATACCACCACCCTCTGTGTGTGGCCAGGCAGTCAGTGCCCAAGCACTGCACAGACCCCTTGTCTCACCCCTAATACATCAGTTTCTGTGGGAGGAGCCTGTGGGAAACTTTGGAAAGCCTTGGAGAAATCTAGGTAGATATCCACTACTCATTCCATGGCAACCCAGCAGGTTTCTCTCTTGTGGAAGGCAATCAGGTTTGTCAAGCGCTATTTGGCTGTTCCCAATCACATGCTTCATTTGACTTGATAGCCCCCTTGTTATACAACGTCTCTCTTTATTCCAAACAATTGATATGCATGTAGCTCGCTGTATTCTGTTTGTGTAATTAATTTTAAACATGAATTTGATTTAATTTTTTCCTTTGTGCTGAGCACACCTGGGTGCTTATGTTCTGGTATGAGATCAGCATGAGCAGCAATAGTCTTTAATAGAACTACATCAAACTGCTGCTGTTTGCCTGTGTGACTGAGCTTTCTCAATAGATTTATAATATTTTAAAAGCATTTCTGAATTTAAAAATTAATCTCAGATACTTCTGTCATACATTTTCATGTAACATATGTCTGAACCAAATAATTTTAAGTAATGTACTTCAAGGTTTCTCCAAAATGTAATGGCAGGCTTACATGTTTGGCTTTCTTTTCTTTGATTGTCATGCAGATATTCTGTCATGTGCATTTTCAGAGTTAAATAACAAATTGCTTCCTCTAGCCTTTTAATATGAAATAATTTCAACTTATCTCCTTTCTTGGCAGGCTCAAAGTTTGTATAGAAGCTTGGGGTCTGTTGCAATGATTTTACTTCGAGTTTCCCGAACTGCATATTTTGCCATTACTCTGTGTGTCCAGTTCCCAGGAAATGAAGCTAGATAGTTTAAGAGCATGTAATGGGAGAAACTGCATCCTTGCCCTTCTGTTAGCAGGAAAACAGAAAAATCTGAAGCAGAATATAAAATTATGCTAATTTCTGAAAATTGCTTATAACTTAGTGACTATTCTTGGTTTGTACCTATGAGAAGGTTGGAGATATGTCCTTGGATGTTCTGCTTAAATCATGCAAACTGTATTCAGCTGAGTAAGTTTCAGTAAGACACATGTGGTTTCTTTTTAGGAGCAGACACAAAGGCAGAACCAGGATATACTGGTGTTTCAGGTTATTTTAATGGCCTTGCTGAAAACATCAATCAAGGAGAATTAATGTATCCTGAAATCTGCATGTTAGAATTAAACTTGCTCTCAGCTGGTAATGCAAGTTTGGATGTGCTTGCTCATGTATTCCAAAGCTGCCTGAATATCATCAACCAGAAGGAGAGAAATGCTGCTGTGCTTATAGAACAGGTAAAAATGTTAATAACAGAGGCAACAGTTTAGCAGTTGTGTATGTTTAATTTTATCATACCAAGTGGAGTGATCTTGAATATTCTCACTTTTTATGGAATTTGATAAGATGTGAAACAGTGTAAGTTGCTGACATTGTCAACTGCATTGTATTTAAGTTACCAGGAGCTAAGTAATTTTTGAAAGGTATTTGTCCTACAAAGCTTTTGGGCTTTGCAGGGGTTTTTTTGTTTGTTTGTTGTTTGTTTTTTTTAATCAAGATTGTTCAATCCCTACAGATAGATTTAGTGATTGTCAGAGCCTTCAGAAAAAAAGGCAGATATCTGCTTGTATCTGTGTATATGTAAGCATTCTAAACTTGTTATTGAATGTGTACTTTTCAAAACTGTGAGTTATGTACCTCAAAAATATTCCATGCTTTATTTAAGTTTGTTTTAGAAGTTGTGCAAATGGTCATGCCCTCATGATCCTTTGGAGTTCTGATAGTTACCTTTTTTAACAACTGGGTTGATTATCCCTCCTGCAAAAGATAATAATTTGAAATTCAAATTCAACTGAACAGTACAGAACACGAAAGATTGTTCATTAGCAAATATAAAAACAGTCCATAATTTCAAATAATTTGAATTATCATTAAAATCAATAGTAGGCAGAAAATGATTAAAAGAATTTGTTTCTTAGCTCTTTGACCTTGTGTATATTCTTCAGATATTCATTTTACCTATTTTCAACAGGGAGCTGTTAAACACCTTTTGGGAGGATTTCTGAATATATTGACACAAACAGAATCTAGTTTTCATGGTGAGTTAAAGATCCAAGTAACTTAAATACTGATTTTTAAAATTTCATGTATACACAGTCAAATGGTCTGAATGCAAAGTTGACAAAGGAAATTCATTGGCTTGTGAATTTATGCAGCTGCTCTTTTAACTTATAAGAAACTTGTACAACTTTACTATAAATATAGGGTTATTTCTGAGCTAGTGGAAATAAGTTAAAGAAATACTGGCTGATTTTAAAATGATAGTTGAAACCATAAACACTAGTGTGACAGTGTTGAAGATTGCTTGGAAAAATTTGCAGCTGATGAATTCTCATTCCATCACAATGGAAGTCTGTATTTCCAATTTCTTTGTAACCCAGATCTTGATGATGTGTTGGGTTTTATTTCTAACTGGAAAGCAGCTAATCCAAGACTGTGGAAGCAAATGAAATCCTTGCCCTAAGGTAACTTCATGTAATGAGGGTGCTTCACAACAGGAGGTGATGTAAAGCCATCCCAGGACTTGGATCTGTGGTGGCTTTGTGGGGAGAGCCCTTTGCAAGGCACAAACTTGGTTCTCAGACTTTGACTCCATTTTGCAAACCTGGGTCAAAATTTGGCATAGCACTGATTGATTCAATGAAATTTTGAATGATACTGTCAGGAAGTACTATTGTATCTCTCTAAAATTCAGCTTGTAATCGTTATTGCTTCCTTAATTTGAAATGTTGTTGAAAAACACTTTGAATTCCAAGTTAATCTTCCCTCATAATAGAATATTAATTTTTAAAGCTTAAAAAAATCTATTTCAACAATATTATTGTCTCCTTATTTTTAGCATGTCAGATGGTGCTGGTTGATCTGCTAGTTTCCTTGATGAGTTCACAGACCTGTTCAGAAGAGCTAACTCTTCTTCTGAGGATATTTTTGGAGAAGACGCCTTGTACAGTATGTATGGAGTGGCACATAGCAAAATTCAGAGGTCTGATGAGAAAAAAACAAGCAAAAAGAAAATCCTTTTGTGTCCAAGAATTTTGGGAAATAAGGAGATGCACAGCAATGTTTGAACTGATCAGAGCAAATACGATTTAGTTGTAGAAATAGTTCCTTCTCAAAACTGGGAAAGGAAAGAGGACATGACAAGGGTTTTGAAGGGTGTGTTGGTCCTGAGAGCTCTCTTCAGCACAGGAAACCAAGAATCCTCTCAAAGAGACTGACGTGGTTATGGATGACAGAACAACAGTACTGTAGAATTTAAAGCAGTTCCTTTAAAGTTACGAGGCATCTCACTATTTCAGGAATGCTTTAGCAGCAGGAATTACTTTCAAAAGCATCCCAAGTTGGTTGGTGTGATGCTGGAATCTACTCCTTGTGTAGGATATACTGCTGAAATAACTCTGGTTTCTATGAGTCTGTAGAAAAATACAAATGGAAGACAATAAAAAAATTACTGTGCAGTGTGTAATAATACCAAACCAAACAAAGAGTCACAAGTAAATTTTTCAATGGTAGCTTGTCATTATCAGCCAAATAACAAGAGAAACTTTTTGGCTTAATGACTCAACTTGTTTTGTTACTGGTTATGCAATAACAAAGTCATGGCCTGTGTGTGCTTTCTTAACCAGCCTCAAAACCCGGGGTAAAAAGTGCAATCTTGTTATGCACATAACAGGAATGAGATAAGACTGTGCAATGACCACCTGCTGCGTTTCAGCTGATTTCTAAGCATGGTAACTTGAAGTCTGATCTGCCCAGACTAAATACCCAAAGCTTTATTGGGCCACAGTCGGTTGAAGTTGCTACCTGACGCTTTGCCAGGGTTTGTAGGTTTGGCTATACGAGCTCACTTCTCTTGGAAAAAGATGAATGCAAGTTGTTTTTTTCCTCATTTATTTGTTTTATTTCTTCTAGGAGATACTACTCAAGGGTGTATTGAAGATTGTAGACACTAATATTTATATGAATCCATTACAATACCTCACCTTTCCTTTGCTGAATGGCACAAATTTGAGTAGCAACTCCTTGCAAAAATGTGCTGGCACTTCCAACAATAAAAATGCTGGACTACTAAAAAGAGCAAAATTGTCACAGAGTAAGAAAGAGGCAGATGGTGAAAACTTGAGTCACCAGCTACTTTCTTCTTGGCACGTAGCCCCAATTCACTTGCCTTTAGTTGGGCAAAACTGTTGGCCACACATGTCCGATGGCTTCAGTGTCTCACTGTGGTTTCGTCTGGAGTATGCTCATGAAGCAGAAAATTCAGCAGAAAAGGGGAAAAAAGTCAAGAGGAGAAGCAGACTCATAACTGTCAGAGAGAACAGTTTTGACAGCACAGGTAAGGATGTAATATTTTGTTTTTACTGGGGCAGCACTGAAGGATACTGGTTACAAATATTACTAATCTATGTACTGTGTACACAAGTTTGAAATATTATGATTGATATTAAACAGCAGTGGTAATATTTCTGACTTTTTTATTACTACTGTACCATACACTTAGAGATACAAAATTTCCAACCCTAGTTCTTGAATAGATTAATGCCTGCTTCCTTAGAAATACAGTATTCTCATTGAATTTCTAACTTCAGTGACATTTATGCTACTTTGTGTTATGATGAAAATAATAGATGTTGCAGCTGTGGTTATGGCAAAAAACTGCTCAAGTTTATTTGATTTCATGTGTTGATGATCAGGTCTCAGGCTTACTCAGTATAAATCCTCTTAACTTTTCTTGCGTGTGCACCATGTGAATGCCAAAAGCTGTACAATAGTTTTCTGTTAATGCTTTTGCAGGGATCTCAACTGCTCCCAAACTGTTCTAAGCAGAATCTTTTGGATTATAATTTGTAAAGGGAAAATTCTTATTCAAAATGTCTCCCATTCACGGCACTTGGAATACCTTTACTCTTTTTTCCTTCTTTTGGTATTTACATAGAAGGAGGGAAACCCGAGCTCTGAACCTTGGAACTCACTAGAGTTGCTTTTGTTACATCTCTGCTTTTGCTTGGTAAAGAATACTGATCATGCCTAAAGGATAGGATGATTAGTGAAGAAAAATCTGAAGATTTCTTGGTGCACACTGATAGCTCAGCATAGGAATGTAATATGATATGTCAAAAGCATCATTGGTGGAGTGTATTCAGCTCGGTGGATTTATATATTACAAACAAAAACATGTAAAGTGCTGAGTTAGTGTTAAGTTCCTCTATTTCTGTTTTGAGACTTAGGTTTCCAAAGAGAATCAAGCTTATTAGTCAACCCACTTAAAAAAACCAAACCACCTCAACCAAACAAAAAACAATTCTGTGCAGTACGTGAACTGTTTCTTTTCACACTTGATGTACTGTGAAAGGCATTGTTGTTGTATTATATTGTAATTGCAACATGTTTATATTTCTAGATGAAACCAAGTCTATAGGAATGGAGTATGTCAGCCTGGGAGACAAACTCGTTGAAGATGGCTGTATTCATATAATTTCACTGGGTTCCAAAGCTCTGATGATACAAGTTTGGGCAGACTTGAACACTGGAGCATTCATATTTCGGTATGGTGTATTAGTCCAGAAGCAGTCCTGTGGACATATTGGATTGCTACCTCTAGTTGCAGCTTGCAGAGAATATTGATGGAGAGTAGAGAACTAATTTCTATAGTAGAGACATCTTGCACACTGATGGGGCAACATCAAGTAAGTGTATAGGGTACAGGTTTATCAGCTTCAGCTGGTAAGCTCTGGTCTTGAGTGTTTCATGTAGTCATTTATAAATAACTGCCCACAAGGTAGCAATTCAAGTTCTAATGAAATGACACAATAAATGTGAGATGGAAAATATTTTTGTAGCTGTAGGTTTTCACACCTCAGCTGTGAAAATTGCTGTTATGTTGTACTTGCTGGGACAGTCTTGGTTTTAATCTTCTGAGCACATTTTAGCCCTAATTTAGTTCTCTTAAATAACCCTTAAGTATCCTTGAAATGTGTCTAAAACTGCAATTTTAGAACACTTTATTTCAGTGTTCAAAGCACCTGCAGTTTTTCAATAAATTGAATTCAACTCTTCTCTAAAATGGAGATACCTTTATCTTAAATGTAAGCAGATTTATGCAGACAAGTTAAATAACTAAGGTGAAAGCATTGTGATGATTTTCCTAGCTTATGCTGAGCACTCTAAAATAGAACTGTGATCTAAAAAATTACCTGTCAAAGTTAGGGAGCGCAATCTCAAATTAACTGAGGCCAAAAGGTGCAGGTTTTGGGCTTAAAATTCCAATGTGGAAACACACCCCCTCATTTTTACTTTTCTGTTGTTTTCATAGTATGTGCATGGATCCAAATGATGAGATGAAAGCTGGTCTGCTGGCACAGGCTGAATCTCCAGGGAATGTTTTCCATGTGGGCAGGTGGCAGCATTTGGCATTAAAATACCTGCAGAAGCCAGAAGGCAAGAAAAATTTCCATGGAAAGCTGTTGCTGTGGGTTTCTGGTCAGAGGTAAAGAGCACATTTGTGTGGGATTATACACCGCAACACATTTGTTGTACCTAGATTATTTAGCTTCTTTAAAAGATATTTTCTGGTAGGAAAATGTGTGCAGTATTTTGGTGCAAGCTGCAGTTAAGGTTGCGTAGTCTTCTAGGAGGATAGGAGATAGAGTATGTTACACTGTTAGGAATTCTTTAGATTAGTGATATCTAGAATATTCATGGATTACTTTGAGAATTGTCAGTTTATACTATGGACCAGTGCAGACATCAATGTTTTTCTTCATCACAAATAAGGAAAAGAGGTAAGCACTACAAGATTTTGAGTAAGATCCAAAATAAACCATGGCATGAAATTAGCAGTAGGCATACTGTGTCTGGTTGAATCCAGATTAAGAAGATGTAGGTCAGGATTGGCAATATTGTTGGAAGTAGGAATTAAGAGGAATAGGAAAAAAAGGCAGTCACTTTGTTCCACTGAGAAAAATGAAGAGGGAAGAAGTAAAAAATATTTCAGACAAGAACTGATGGTGAGAAGTCCTACTTGCACTGCAAGTTAAGGTCCATGCTCCTAAATGGTACTAGGTTGAGTTGGCCTGTGCCTGTATGAATTATTCACTGGTTAGAGAAACAGGAATTTATTAAATATCACACTCTTTACCCCTTCTTCCTAAAGTCCAATCTGTGAAGGCTGTGTTAAGTCTGTGCATGCTGGTATTCAATAAAGTCCAAATATGGGGATACAGGGGAAGGCTAAAACTACTACAATGTTCTCCCCATGTGTAGTTGTTGAAGCCTCTCTATAGATTTAACTATAGATTTCATTGCTAGTTTGTTAATAGTTAGGCTCTTTCAGGAAGCTTTGACTGACCTTTACAGTCCAATCAGTCTGTTTATGTAAAGGCACATAAAATTAATTGGATGCTTTCTGAAAGCATCAGGCTTATTGCCTGTGGCTGTGCAGCACACCAGTTCTGACTGTGTTTCCTGGTACAAGCAAATCCTCAACATTTGGGAACCATGGTTTTCATGATGTGTATTAGCATGCTTAAAGGACTTTGACTTGCTAGGAATAGTAGAAATGATTGAAAATTTGTGGTATTTTAGAAGTGTATGTAGTGTTACATAACCATTTCCTCTTTGAGTTCAGAGGAAAGAAGGAAGGAATTTCAGAACCAGGAAAACTTGATTTTGTGGCAACCCTAGCTGGGATTCTATTAATCTGTTCTGTGCAGTATTGGAATGCATTTATTTATGTTACTGAGTTTTAAGGTGTCTGGAATTTGAAGAGGACTTCAGTAATTTAGTGTTGATGACAGCATGGCTTCTCACCTACTAAATACTGAAATGATTTTTAAACCTAAGCTGAATATCTTAGATAGCAATTTTGATCAGTTCTTAATATTTAAACTTGTTCGTTTATATGTATTTTTAGGCAATGTGAGATTAATTTAGATTTTGCACTACCAAGGAAAACAAGCCTATCATCTGACAGTAACAAAACATTTTGCATGATTGGCCATTGCACATCATCCCAAGAAGATCTGCTTCGATTGTCGGGTAGATGGGATCTTGGAAATCTGCTTCTATTTAATGGTACTTCTGTATGCTTTTTTCTTGAATAAGTGCTTATTTCTTCTTTCCCCTCCAAATTCAAAGGCTTATTTTAATCTCTTTTAACATGCCAAGTTTTTATAGTAAAACCAACAATACATCCTTTAGCAGCATAATATGTCAGGGAGAATGTAAGCAAATGTTTAAGTATTGGATACTTCCTAATGTCTTATTCTGCCATATTCTGTTTAGTGCTATAATAGGCATTTTTCTTAGAATTTTTAAAAATAATATGATAGGGTAGGGGATAGAGAGATAATGATATTTGCTCTATTTTCTTTTTTCCTTAAAGTACTCAGTCTCCTATCTGGAAAATTGATTTTACTTACCTACTGCTAACCTGATAGCTTCAAATTACATAAAGCATGTTAAAAAGTTAATAAATATGAACCACTGAGTTAAGCATACTTATTTCTGGAACTTGTAGTGTTACTTTGGAGATTTCTTAGATATATAATTCTCCTTCCTGGGAAGTCTTATCTAGTACTTCTGGGTGTTTGCTTAATGCCAAAGGCTGGAACCCTGCTGCTTTGTCACCTGGCATTTCAGATGCTGTGGCCCAGTCAGGCCTACTCCACAAGTGAGATCAGTCTGCCCAGGATGTGTGGTGCATGCGGGTCCTGTGTATGTAGATGTGTATCTGTGGGCCATAGGCAAGAAATTTGTAACCTGTAGAATCTACATGGTCTGGTTGCCATGTGCCTGCTGCCTGCATAACTGATGTGTCCAGAGAGCTCTGGATTTACTGCTGTACAGTTGTCTTGCACTCACACATCAGACCTGGGTTCTTCTGGGTGCTTCTTTTGAAGCTCTCAGGTCACAGATGACCCAAGATGTGCTGCCCAGAAAGGGGAGGAAGGTTCATTTGGTCTTCTACTTCCTATGTGTTTTTTTCCCCTGCTGTCAGTTGTAGTGAGCTGTTGCTGTTGCATCCTGCTCAAGTCACTGCCCAAGTCTCCAGGACAATGCAGCATGTTGTTGCTATCTGTAATCTTGCTATACTTTGAAAGCTTTGAGGAGGCTTGGATGGATGACATTTTATTTATAAAAATATTTAGAAATGTTGATCTTCAGTTCATGCAGGTCATTTTCCTGACTTGATTTTAGTTGCCTTTTGCTATTGAATTAATCTGGCCTGTGATGTGTCAGAAGTCACTGATTTACTGTAGCCAATAGCAAGCATTAGGCTGCATTGATCTTTTTTATTATCAGAGCCTACAAAATCCACTTGATGATATTCCTTGTGAAGTCTCTGATCCTACTAGCCAATGTATGAATTTTGCTTTATTGTACAGTAAAGAGTTAACAGATTATTTTCTGTGTTTTAGGTGCAAATATTGGACCAGAGGAAGCATTTTACTTATACACGTGTGGCCCAGACTTCACATCTGTAATGCCTTGTAAATATGGCAAAACATTGGCTGACTGCTCAAAGTACATAAGTAAAGAGATTCTACAATGTGAACAAATTAAGGAGCTCTTCATGACAAAAAAAGAAGTGGATGTTGGGGTTTTAATTGTAAGTTTCTACTTAAAAATGGTCCTTAATCTTTTAGAACTGATTAAGAAAGTGGGAACATGTTTCTGCTGTCTCCCAAAGTGCTTCATCTGATCAAAGCAGAGAGGATCAAATCCTCTTCTCATTAAGATCATTGCAAGGCTCTTCCTACTTATTTTAATGGGAGCTGAACTCCACACAGGGTGACCATTTCATCTTGTTTTAGATTGGGTTCTGAAAATTTCTAGATGTTCCAGCCTCTATAAATAATACTGCACATGAAGTCATAATGGATAAACCTAGGATGGATACGTAGCTTTTCCCTTCATTTAGTGTAAAAGTAGCCAAGGACTGCTAAATTAACCTTTAAGACTAAAACTGAGAGAAGAGAAATGAGGATTTATCTGCTTTAAGGAAGCAAAAGACTTAATCCAAATTCCTTGAAGGTTTTGGAGGAAGTAAGTTCGCATCACGTTTGGCTGAAAAGTAATTTTCCAGCTGGCAGGTACTGCTTTTCTCATTTTTCCTGACTGAAACAGCCCTGCCAGATGCAGATGTAAATATACTTATTGCTAGAAGTAGAATAAAATAAAACTTGCTTATCAGTGAAGCCTTCTATATTCTGGGAGTTCATACACTAGTAATTCCTGCTGTATGAATTGTTCCCACTAGAGGGATTTTTCTGATTTCATTTTGTAGCTGTAGGTGAAGGCTCATTCTTTCTGGATGTGATCCTTGTAGACAATGGTACTAAATTTTGAATAGATAAGAGATTAACAAATCAGTCATGCAACTTATAAACTTACTTTGTCTTACAGAACACCAGATAGGCAGAGAGAAGAACCATGTGCTCAAGTGATAAATTAATCTTTGCACTTTTGCATAGAGTGCAAGCTCCTTAAATGAAATTACTTCTCTATTTTAAATAATCCTCCAAATAAGATCATTTTACATTTCTGTGAAAATAAGTTAGTTACCTTCCATAGGAGCTTTAGTTTTGGTTTAAATCTCTCCATTAATGAAACTTGTTTTGAGTTTCTCTTATGGCAAAGCTGATTGAAGAATGGAATGAAAACAAAAAGCTGGAGAAGATTTTAAATAACTTCAGTATTTTGGACTTGCCATTTTAGAGAAGAGAACTCTTTACTCTGTATGCTCATTTTATTTTAAGTTTCTCAGTAACTTTGTTTCTTATGTGAAACAGTTACGTAATTCTTCAGGTGATGAGAGGGGAGTCCTTGGTGAAATTTCTTAGCATTTTCTTAATTTTCTGTGCTTTAGCTATTGAATGAGCTTGCCAAGATTTGGGAATCTTGTTGCATTTTAGTGTACATGCATCCATATGCAACCTTAGTGCATGTTAATGGTAAAGTAGAAATGAACTGCCAAAGTTGTTACTACTTTGCTGTTAGGTGACTTTTGTGTTCAGCTTTTTGTATCCTTGGTGTGTGGCGGGGTTTTGTATTAAATTTCTAGAAAAAAAATAAACTCATTTTTTTCCAGGAGAGTCTTGCTGTTGTTTATACCACAAGCTGCCCTGGTCAGTACACCATATATGAGCCTGTCATTAGACTGAAAGGTCAAGTGAAAACTGTACCTTCTCAGAGACCTTTCAGCCTGAAAGAAGTTCAGAGCAATGTGTTGGATTCTCATCACCTCAAAGCGCTTCAGCCGGTTGAATATAAAACTCTCCAGGGTATACTACATGAAATTGGAGGCACTGGTGCATTTGTTTTCCTCTTTGCTAGGGTAAGGGGGCTGGAGGAGAGGGGTGTGTGCATGTGTTCTTCCATATAAAATTTTCCTTGTATCTTGGGTAGAAAATGACATTCTAGCTGCCTTGCTAGAATAGTCTGCATGTGCTGCTTTTCTGTTAAAGAAAACTTGTGGAAAAATACCTGTGGCATAAGGCTGCATCATGCAGGTTGTCTTAAACTGGAAATGTGATTATAATTCTGTTGCATTATGGTTTTTATTATATTGCCAATATGTAAGATGAGTGTTACATTCTGATTTAGAAATGGGGCTTTTAAATACCAAAAGAGATTATTTTTAGGGATATTTTAGAACTGTGTATATTTTTAGTCTCTGATTTTGAGGCATGCACCTAAATTCATTGCAGAGCTTTAACCACTTTAACCACAGGATATTCACAATGCAAGTATGAATAAAAATGAAACTACATGGTGTGCAAAGCTTTATTTTTATTTAGTGAATAGTGAGAGCTTTTTCGCCATAGCTGTTCAGTCATGTTCAAAGGCTTATCAGATGAAAAATTGCTATTTGAAAAATAGTAAGGCTGTAATTTAGTTACTGCTTAACTGTGGCCTGTGCATGGAGAGGCTAATATTTGTGCTTGCAGTCTCTGAAGTACTACAGTTAATTCAAAATTCTACTGTAGCCTAAGACTTGTCTGGTTTATATGCCTCTGGTATTGCTCTGAAAGATACAGTGAGAGTAGTAACAAATGCGCATTAGTGTATGATTATAAAGACACTGCCTTTTGTAATTTCATCACTGATAGTGAAATCTGAGGTGAAAATCCTCATCCATGTTATTTTGTCATGTAAATTGATGCTGAGTATCTGCTATAGACCCTGCTGAAGATTGTTTGCATCAGTAAGGCAAGCAAACAATAGATCAGCTGTGAGACAATACAGGTCTCATGATACAGGTTTATAAATGTGTAAGTGCAGCAGAATTAACAGGTACATGTCAAGAGAACCTATAGGATCTGAAATCCCATCAATGTGGGATTTCATTCTTGTGTATTTTTGGTAAAAATACGAGTTGCTCTTGGGATTCAAGAATTGTAGAAAGCAAAGAGGGAAAAAGGGTTCATGGTCTTCATCTATAAAATTTCTAATCTCTTTATGGTTAAATTAAAACTTCAGTGTTTGATATTTACAGCTAGATTTAGTCTAGAACTTCAGGAATCTTTTTTTTATAACTTAAACACTTGAGAAAAGTACTTTTTTTTGAGCAAACAGTTTATTCTTATTAGTGGCTCATGTATTTCATGACCTTGTGACTCTGTAGTATGACAAATGCCTTCTACTCAAAATTTATTTAGAACAGATTTTTTTCTTGGAAAGGTATTCTTGTATTTTCTTACAGATAATAATTTAGCACAGTAGAAAGTATCTCTTCAAGTATAATATCTGAATGTACACACATACAAAGTTAAGGTTATATACATAATCTCAAATGCTTTAGAAGAGATAGTTACTTAGGAGTGCAACAAAGCTTTTTTTCTAGATGTTTCTCACTTAAACTGTGTTATTAAATTTGCCTTTTCCTCAGGTAGTAGAGATAAGCAGCTGTGAAGACACTCAAGCTTTAGCACTACAACTTATACTATCTTTAACAAAATACAATCAACAGAGAATACAGGAGATGGACAACTGTAATGGTTACTCTATGATTCGTCGGGTGTTGATCAAATCAAAATGCATTGTTGGATTTTGCATGCTGAAGGTAAAGTTCTCTTTTAAGCCTGATATTTTGCTTAATGTTAGGACAAATCTAGAAATTTCTCTAAGGTTTTAATTGTGCACTTGAAGCTGTGTTTACAAGGGTGGAACAGTGATTTTAAGCAAGATTGGTGTTGACCAGGTAGATGTCTTCCATGTCAAGAGTATGCTGTCTCTTTGAAGATTTTCATTTTTTTGTAAATTGGATACAACAACTGTACTGCTTTGTTTTGATACTCAAAAAACAATTCCCCTCTCTGTAAGACTCTCCTTGAAGGATGCTGCAGTGATGAGATTCTCTGTATAAATGAAAATGGGCAATTCCAGCTTGACCCAGATTCTACTGCAGTTATTCAAGATGTCCAGTTGCTAGAAAAGCTGCTGCTTGACTGGAAGATATGGTCTAAAGCAAAGGTAAATAATTTTGGAAATACTTCAGGTCTGAAAGTCAATATTTTAAAAGTATTATCAAGTCTGAAATTAATTTCTCCTATTACATGTTAGTAACTGGAGTAGTAGTAGTTAGTTAATTACTACAATTTTCTAAAATTCATGTTCCTTGCTTTTCTTTGAATAGCTGTTAATATTAATCTCCTATGATCAGTGATGGAGGTAGTCTTAGTGTATTAAATTCTGTAAATGTGCTGTATGCATATGACTTCTTAAATGAATTGATAATTTTTTTGATTTGATAAAAATGAAAAAAATATAAATCGATAAATTGATAAAAACTAAGAAGGACCTGTTTTCTTTTGGAGTTATACTGTTGAAAATAACCGTTCAGGGTTAATATAGCTAAGAATGTACAAAACTAATTTTAGACAAGTAATTTTTTTTTGTGGCTTAATCATTAAAACATGCTTAATTTTGTACAAGCATGAGTTTTCTGATTAGTTTCTAACCTGTTCTGACCTGACCACTTTGCACTCATTTAGTCAGCATCTTAGGTGTAAAGCTAACTTGACTTTGTTGTGTTTGTTGTTGGTTTTTTTCTTCCTCAGTATGTAGACTCACAAATATATTTTTGAAGCTACATTCCTGTTTCTTGTTTTTCAGCAAGGTGTTTGGGAAACCCTGTTAGCAGCTCTAGAAATCCTTATCAGAGCTAACCATCACCAGCAGATGTTTAACATTAAACAGCTCTTGAAGGCTCAAGTGGTCCATCACTTCCTGTTAACTTGTCAGGTTCTGCAGGTACTTCCACTCTGAAATCCTACTTTGTGCTTGGCAAATACTCATTTTTATTTGGGGAGGGTGGAGTAGAAGGGACTAAATTCTGTGGCAAAAGTTGATTAGACTGTCCTCTGTGCTTCCAGACCGCATCCATCTTCAACAGGCATTGTTGCAGTAAACTGGTACAGTTCCCTACTGGGTGCTCCATTTGCTGCTGACTGGAAGGGCCAGAAGCTTGTAACCATCTGGTGTGATATGGAAACATGGGCTCTAGGTTACCTGCCCATCCATACACCAGCAGGAGCTGAAGTGAACTGTCCCTTTTACTTAGAAAGACCTGAGATGTCTCTTGCTGGTTCTTGTCTTTGTTACTGAAAACCAGATACTGTGCAGGTAGTGAAGCTCTGTGCTGTAGCTCATCAGAGCTAATGGGGCAGCCTGCCTGTAGTGCTCAGTCTGAGCACTCATCTCAAAATTTTGGTCCAGTAGTAGCTTCCTTCCTGGCATGAAAACAGCTGTGCCAGAAAGGGCTTTAGAGAAATGCTTCAGTCCTTTGATAGACACTTCTTAAGAACATGATTTTGAAATGGCTTCCTGCTTATAACACATGTATCTATTTGTGAAAATATGTATTGTAATTATTTCTTCCTACACTCTTATTTTCTATCTTTCATTTCTTTTTGTTCTGAGTTTCTCACTTCAGCACATGAAATGCATTTATTGTTTTTTTCCTCTTCTAATGAATTTTTTACAAAAATATTTTGCTCATTTTAATATCTGTTAATTTTTATTTTATTCATTTTTATTTTATTCATTTTTATTTTTATTCATTTTTTCCCTACTTTTGGAACTTGTTAGTGCTAAAGTTAACTTCTAAAATTGTGTATTAATGCAAATGTCTAGATACAGCATGTTTCATAATTTTTCCTGTTGTTTTGCATATTGGGGAAAAATAATTTCTTGATTTAAAAAAAATACTCAAATTGCTCAATGATTTGGCAGTTTTGTAGGGGCTGATGGAATGAAGATGAAACTATACAAGCCATTCTCTTTGGAAAAACTTAGTTAAATTAACTTCATTTAATCTTTTCCCACAGCAGTCTCAGTTAAGGTGCTTGGGTATCAAAAAAGGAGGTAAATTTAGCAAAGTCAGAAAGAAACAAGACAATCACCATACTCACCTTTCAGTGAGGTTTCCCACAAGTTTCTTGAAGTTTTATTCTAAAATCTATATTCTTTTAATAGATTTTTTCAGGTAGCCATTGTCAAAATATATAAAATGTTTGATTAAGCTGAAATTATAAATATAATTATCAATTAATCTCAAATGTGTCTGTTTATAAAAATTGCTACTGAAGTGGAAATACAGAAAACTCTGTGATTCGGAAATTTATTAACATATTTGAATTACTGGTATTGGTAACCATTAATTTCTCTACAAATATGTAATCCAATGACAATAAACCATACTTTCAATGGTGATTCATGGCCTAAATTTCCAGCATGTCATGGCAGAGCAGTATAGTATGGAGAAGATGCTAATTTTTCTAAAAATCAGCTTGCATAACATATGCAATATTTGGTGTGATGCACTTAGATAACATTCAGGACATACAGTAGCTCCTCTCAAAATGAAAGAATACAGCTGAGCTTCTTTTCTTGTCTGTTCTATTGCAGCATGACAATTAAAAAAAAAAAGACAATTTGTCAAATTAAAATTGCAAGTAGCTTACCTGGTACTACACTTTCTTTGCAGGAGCATAAAGAGGGACACCTTGCATCCCTGCCTCGAGAGGTTTGCAGGTCATTTGTGAAAATAATTGAAGAAGTACTTGGTTCTCCTCCAGACCTGGAATTGTTGACACTGGTTTTCAATTTCCTCTTAGCAGTTCACCCTCCCACTAATACATATGTTTGTCACAACCCTACCAACTTCTACTTTTCCCTGCACATAGGTAAATATGCCACATTTAGATAAACAATAAGATAAAAATCATAAAATAATGTTTTAAAATATAGTTTGCTGTATTTTAATGACTGACAATATATTAAAAATTATTGAACGGTTGAGACTTAATAGTGTAAACTACTTTTACTATTCTGAAATAGATTAGAGTTAGACTGTTTACTTGGTTTACCTGGAAAGCTTTCTTCTGTCTGCAGCCACAGATAATTTCTCTGGTGGTTATGCCTTTAACTTTCTTAAAGTTTGATGCTGCTAAATGGTATGCTTAAGTTTAGCTACCTATTTGTCTGTTGCCAAATTTAGAAAAAAAACCATTTAGCTTACCTGTAAATGGAACTTCTTCAGAAATGTGTATTTAGTCCTTTCTCCACTTCTACTTTCTTGTTTCCTGTTACTGAATTCCTAGAAAAATAAAAGGGCCTGAGGAGTATTTTTAGGAAGTGATGATTTGCACTGCAAGACATCGTCAGGCACCACCAGTTCATGGCATACAAGCTCCTGGCAGTGCTTGTTGGGCTTTGAGGAGTGCAGACCTAGAACAGCTGCTTTAATAAATCTGTAATGGATGATCATGTTGGCAAAATGACTGATGTGAGCTTTACAAAATATTTCTTGCTCTTCTTAAAAATGTAAAACAATGTTTAGTTCATGCTTTAATATTAGCATTGTACAACCTAAGCAATAACTTTTGTAAACATGGAAAGCATCATGCAAGCTTGAAATATTTTCTCCTTTTGCAAATACCTGTGTACCTCAAGTTTTAGTGATCAGCTTCAAAAGCAGCACAGTTGGGTTATCTTCATCTGTCCTCTAATACTAACTGTTGTAAAATTCTGAGTAAGGGGGGAAGGCATGTTTTGATACTTGAAGCCTTTTTAGGCTGTTTGAGAGCAGCTACCTGGTTTTGACATGACAAGAAGTCTGTTGTCACTACTTGTATGTCTGCAAGGACTGTCTTTAAATGTCACTGCTTTAGTGCATCATAATATTTTTATTGTTCTAAAGTAAATTTTGAAGTTATATAACTAAACCAAAAAGTTCTTTTTCTCACTTGTTGAGACTTGAGCACTTCTCATTAGCCTCCAGTGGTCAGCTCAAAATGTAACTGCCTGACTACTGTGAGTCTAATTTATCAACAATGCAAACACAAAAAGCTTTTACATAACTTTTCCCCTTATTTTTGCTTTCTAGATGGCAAAATCTTCCAGGAGAAAGTTGAATCACTTAGATACCTGAGAAATTCCAGCAGTGGTGGGAAGTCAGTAGACAATTCTACATTTGTGATTACATCTCCAACTGGATTTACAGCTTTACCACTGGAAGGTAAAACAATACTGGAAAAACAAGGATGTTAAGACAGTATCTTTTGGCAAATGACTACAGTGCATAGTTTTACTTTCTCACATATATTTCTTACAAAGTTCCTCCTGTCCATTGGAGCTTGAGGCCTGAACAGCAGAGTAAGAAGGATGGAATACAACATGCTACCTAAACTACTCTTCATTATTAAATTCAAGCAAATTGCCACATCGATGGCTCAGGCAGTGAAGTGGACCAGAGAAGCAGAATCATTTCATTTGTTAAACAGACCTGCTAGAGATGTATGAGAGTGCCCTGGCCAGGTAGCAGTTGAAGTAGTAAGCCATAAGCAGCTATCTTATCTGGGTAGAAAGCATTAAGATGACAGTTTTCTTTATATGTGCATAATCCCTAACATCCATCCATATAGTTCAAATCATGTGTGACTGGCTATATTCTGTGTATCACAATGTAATATCTTTTACAATTGATATATTGTTGCTACTTTGTTTAGGAAAAGGAAATTGAGTGTTCAAGCACTACTTCAGTTGAAACAATGTTTATTCAAGTGGTTTTAGACCTTTTAGTAAAGAAGTGCTATGAAGAGCATATCACTAAAGTGTGTATGGCATCAGTCCTTTTCCCATATGGAAAATGTATGAAATCTCATTCTTCCAAATGAGTACTTTTAATACTTTTTTTAATATCAGTATTACCAAACTGTTGTTTTTGAATAGAGGTTGTTCATGTGTACCAGAGGAATACTCAACATAATTTTTTTGTGAAAATAAGTTTTTGAGTGTTTGTGATTCTTGATTTGATGTTCCAAATTTCTATAAATGAACGTATAATTTATATAATCTTATATTTAATCAGGAACTACAATAGTGATAGAACAAGGAGTAATGGGTACGAATTAAGAGGGGAAATTTAGGTTAGATAGTAGGAAGAAATGTTTCACTGCGAGGGTGGCAAGACACTGGAACAAGTTGCCTAGGGAGGTTGTGGTTGCCCCAGCCTTGGCAGTGTTCAAGGCCAGGCTGGATGAAGCTCTGAGCAACCTGGTCTAGTGGCAGGTGTCCTGCCCATGGCCAGAGGTGCTGGGACTAGAAGATTTTAAAGGTCTGTTCCGCCCCTTAACACTGTATGATTCTATAAAATACCTGAACTTGTGTGTTAAGTAACCTGCTACCTGCATGTGGGTTTGCAATTTGTTGTACTACTTGCTAATGTGTGTGAAAGCTTGACTGTAACTCTGTTGCAGGTGTGTAGATCTCCCCTGTTGTGGGAAAGCCAGCTTGGACTGGCTGTGTTGACGTGTGTGTGTGTGTATGTATGTATGTGTATTAATGTATTTCTTTCTCATAAAAAATACATTCCTAATGCATTGTCATTGCGTTAGTACTAACTGATAGTTAGTTTTCAAAATACTTGTGAATGAAAAAATTCTCCATTTCCTAGACTGCCAGGGAACTGCTTCTACCAGTCTTGTATGCAGACATCTTTCTCCCTTAAAACTGTATTTTGTTAAAGACTTGTGCTCTGAAAGTTTGACTGTTTCAGGTCAAAATGTGCACTTATAAAGCAAGCACTGTTAATTAAAACACGTAGTTATTTGTTTTAAATCTGAAGTGTGTGTAAAACCTTGGTCCAAAAGAGTTGATGAGTAGTAATTTGATGTCCACTGAGACAGTGTAGATTGGACCTCTTACACAAAGCTCCAAATAGAACAAGCTGCTTTATTTGACCCTGCTTTGAGCAAGGATTCTGGTGTAGACACCTCCAGATGTGCCATCCACCTTCCGTGATTCTATTAAAGTTCCTGCTGAGGGTCAGGTGAAAGATCATAACTTAAATCTGGGAACTCTAGTATACTGGCAAAAATTACTTTGAGTTTTGTTTCTTTCACATTTGTGACTTGCTAAATATATGGCTGCATAGTAGTTTACTATCTCTACTTTGATTAACCAAATCTCAGCTATGTTAGGCATTGAATCAGTTTTGCACATAAAATTAATTTGTGTCACTACAATTTTAAATAGATGAAGAGTGTAACATTAAGAGAAAAGCTGGGTTTTAGTGTGAAAAGAACACTGAAGATAACCTTATTTCTCTAGGGAGCACTTCCAAGGCTAGTGTACAGCAGAAGATAAGCTTCCAGGCACCTAGAAGGCTTTCTAGAAGCTTACCAGCATCACCAACCTCCTCACCCCAAGTTCGTCAAAAAAGACTGACTGAAAGAATGGGAAGCAGCATTGATGACCTGCAGATCCTCAGTGAGCGTGACTACGTTGATCTTCAGGGTAGGATTGGTTTTGTAGAAAGTTCTGACACTATAAAGAGAGTACAGGAAGAGCTCTTCCTTAGCAGCTGTGAGTCTGCAAAGACAGTTTGTGACTCAGAGCTAACATCTGCTGAAACATTTGAGGATATTGCAAAAGAAGTAGAGTTATCTGAAAGTGCATTAGAGAGTAAAGAAGCTGATACAGACCTGAAAAGTAATGAAGCTGCTGGTGGTAGTGGTGGTGCAGCTGAGGCATCGCTGCGTCGTCCAGACAATCTGAAAGGACTACCTTCATTTCAGAAAGGCCAGAGTAATTTTGCAGGGTTGGGCTTGGCATTCTCTGTTCTTGGAGCATCGTCAGCCATTGCTCGCTGGCCAAGCTTGGCTGACAAGAGTGTTCTTCCTGAAGACTGGGACAGTCTTGCTTTTTCTTCAGCTAATGAGAATACCCCAAAACCATCTGAAAGCCCTGATGACAGGTAAGCACATAAAATAACAAATTAACATGAGCTTTAATTTTAGAGTTCTTGCTCTTGATTACTATTCCGGAAATATTCAAAGTCTGAAAATTAAGGGAATGTTTTTGATAGTTGTCATACACAAATTTATTAAGCTTTTAGTGTTCTGTTGTTTCAGTTTTTGCTGTATTTACATAACAAATTTTAAAAATCAGGATTTTTGCTATGTACAGTAAAAGTGAGAACTGCTCACAAAAGAGTTCTTCTGGTCAGATTATCATTTTTACTATCTGCCTTCTAGAAATAATTATTTTAAAAGATCAGTATTTAGGAGTATTGGATAAATTATGTCTTCCAAATTTCTAACCTGAACCCTCAAGAATTGCAATTTCACATTTTTAATCTTTTCTGCTGTGGTAAAACACATTCCTCTGTTTTCAGATGTGCAGAAGACTATCTTGTGCTTATCTGTTGTGGATTATATGATCTCTTGCGAGGAGTTCTCCTAATCCTACCAGATATCATGCTAGAACATGTGATGGACAAACTTATCCAACCTGATTATCTCATAGTTCTGGTGAACCACCCATCTCCTCTTATACAACAAGGAGTCATTAAAGTAGGCCTATATCAAATGTTTTCTCCTAAAAAGATATGAACCAGCATAGTTAATGTGTTGGGGTTTTAATATTTTTTGTTTTGCTTTCTTCAGTTTTCTACATTTATTTCTGATTTTTAAGATAAGCTTTCACCCTATGGCTTTAAAAAGAAACAAAAACAAGCAAATCACAAAGCTACATAAACAGATTCTTTGAATATATATAGTCCCTAATGTAAGCCAAAGGCCTTAAGATCTTATGATAGCATTACCATTGTAAATGGAAGCAACAATGCAGAAAGACAGTGACACAAAACATGATGCCATGTGTAAAAAAAATGATTGCACCTTAGTTTGACTTGTAACAGAGTTGACTTTGAGTTATTCTAATGAGTCATTCACACATTTGTAGACTGAAGATGGACTTGAGGCTTCAAAATATTTGAATACAAGAGATTTTTGTGGTATTAAGGACAGTGTTTCTGTATGATGACATTATGTAGATAAAAAACTTTGAGTAGATTTCTATTTTAATTTGAAAAAGAATAAGACTGTGTGGCTTTATTGAAAATGAATGTAATGCATGCATTTGCATACACACTGAAGTGCAACATTGAACAAATACAGAAAGATTGAGTATTTATGTATGCATTTGCTAACTGTTCTGTGTGATTTCACCTGCCCCAAACTTGATGAAAACCATGAGTGTTCAGATCAATAATATATTATCAGATGTTGATTGTAACAAGGACAATGTAGATTGCAGCTGCAATAGTGTAATTAAGGCTTGCAGTCTTTAATTAAAAAAAAAAAATTCAATCAGACAACAATTTAACTTTCAGGGTAGTTGTATTAAATGTTTAACTCTTACACTATAATTATGCGTTTATTTTTAGTTGTTGGATGCATATTTCAACAGAGCAAGGAGAGAGCAGAAGGAGAAATTCTTAAAGAATCGTGGCTTTTCTTTGCTAGCCAACCAGCTGTATCTTCATCAGGGGACTCAGGAAGTTGTAGAATGCTTTTTGGAAATGCTTTTTGGCCGCTCTGTTGGCTTGGATGAAGAGTAAGTAATGCTGTGCTTTTATGTCCTGTAATAGGTGAGTTACAAGATGTGCACTTTGCTGGTCAACAACCATTAAAAAGGTTCCTCCAAAACTGTTTTCGTGTGTTTTGCTTGTTTAACGTTGAAATATATTAAAATCCTTAGGGCTATTGTGTGGCCCTTAGACTGTTTGTAAGCAGCTTCATCTGATGGAGGCTGTCAGCTGGGATCTTGTAAACACTCAGACTGAGAGCCTCAGAGGCCTTGAACTCAAATGTCCTGTAATCAGTTTAATTCTCTCTCTTGTCTCTGATCCTACATGAAACTGATTTGCATCCTTAAAAGTTTTAAGCAGTAGTCACTAGACTTCTCCTCTTGGATTTTGGTAGGTAATTAAGGAAAAATCTTGATGACATAGCTGCTTCCTTGTCTTGGCTCCAAATTTAAATGGCTGTCTCTTTTAGGAAAAATCCCAGAGATACATTTTCATGAACCAAAGAGCTACCTCATATTGACAGAAAAGGAGCTTGCCTTTAAGCAGACAGCTGTACAAGTAAATTATATTTGTTAGAATTTGTCTGACTACTTTATGCTTGTACAGAAATCACCTATGTAAATATAATAATTGGAAAAATCTTGCAAAAAGTTCCTTCTCAGTTGCTTCCTCTGCAGGATTTGTAGACAAATTACTTTTTCCTCTTGACCTGATCTTCACCACTCAAAACTATTCTTGTTTAACTGCAATATTTAGTCATGGCTGCTTAATCTTCCCCAGGGCAGAGAACTGTTACTTCTTCAGGATTTATTATGGGGCTGGAAAGATAATTCTAATGTCTCTGGTTTTTAGGATTGTGTATAATAGACATATGATGGGCTGATAACCTTATAATAGTAATGTGGTTTCTTAGTGCACAAATAAAACATAGTCTGAAGCACTGCTTTGAATTCTACAATCACTATAAGCCAGGTGTCAAACTTAAACTTCAGCAGTAAGGGATATTAGATATCAAGCCTGCTGCCAGTCAGTACATCGTTAAATTGATGACAAGCTGTATCTGTTCTTATGATTGTGTCTGTATTAGTTATAATAGTGACTGTTGGAAAAATGATGCAACATTTTTCTACACTGATTAAAAACCTCTCTGTTTTCATGAAGTCTGTGTAGTAGACAGTTGGTAGCTAGCTGAAGTATCAGATTTACTTTTTACGCACTTCATTTCTTGTTGGCTCTATGAAAAGTTTATTTTTCTCTTACTGGATTTTTTGGTAGATAGCTATTGTTACTACAGTTAAATGTAGGAAATAGTCATGGACATCTTTGCCAAAATATGAGCATATGATACATAACTAGTATTCCAGAGGCATGTACTATTGTTGTTATCAGATTGTTCTTTAGGCTGCCATTTGCTCATATTTCTGTTAACAGATTTGATCTGGAAGATGTCAAGAATGTTGGACTCTTTCGAAAATGGTGTGTCATTCCTGTCCTGGGTCTAATAGAGAATTCTCTCTACGATAATGTTCTGCTGCATAACTGCTTCTGTCTACTCCTGCAAATCATAAATTCCTGCTCAAAAGTTGCAGACCTACTGCTTGATAATGGTTTGCTCTATGTGTTGTGTAATACACTGGCTGCTCTCAACGGACTGGAAACAAAGTGAGTATTGTTTCTGTTGCTATCAAACATTCTAGGCACAGCCTTAAAGCGAGCAAGAAATTACTTTATTGTATTCTTTTCTACTTTTTAATTAATAATCAGAGGGCATGTACAAAATACTGGGTTTGAGGTTTTCAGCTTGATACCTGTAAGTTAATGTTTAGTCAGTTCAGATAACATAATAAAAAATGTTCTTTCCATACCTTAAACATTCAAGTGGAATGACATTTTAAAATGCGAGTTTGTCACACTGTCTGCGCTTTCAGTGCTTTTCTTAATAAAACTGAACAGGAAGATAAAGGCCTAGGAACTGGTAGCATTCTATTGTATCTATAGCAAATATCAAAGCTGAAGAAAAGTTTCTCCTGTACTGCCTATGTTTTAATATTTGAGATTTTGAGTAACTTCAATTACTTTATTAGCTATAAAGATTCTGTACTTTAAGAAAGGTTATACAGGGAACAAAGGAGAGAGACAAGGTTTTGTTATATTATTTCATTAGCTGGTATCCTGAAGAAATGGAAAGGTTTCCTTTTTACCTCAATATAGTTTTTGTTCAGCATTATTACAAAATGAGATGATCCTGATATTTTTTTGAGAACTATAGGATTTCAGACTTGTTCTTTATTTTAAAAATCTGATAGTAATGCGTAATTTCTTTTCCAATAAAACTGTGCTGCACCTAGTATTAGAATGCCTCTAAAAATTTGCAGGCATCCAATCTGCCAAAGTTAATGCTAAAAAAAAGTCTTGAATTATAATTTTCTAGTCTTGGCAGTGACATTTTTGTATGAAGTACAACTTAATATTAGGTACTGTTGGCAGAAGTAGCGAGGGGAATAATAATGGGTCTTGTTATGTGTTACAATCTACAATTGTCATGTTTCTGGTAACTAAAACTTTGTTTGCAGCATTCCCTTGAATGACTACAAGTTACTTGCATGCGATATACAACAGCTGCTGGTAGCAGTTGCAATTCATGCCTGCAGCTCCTCAGGTTCTCAATATTTTCGTGTTATTGAAGACCTCATTGTGCTGCTGGGTCATCTCCAAAATAGTAAAAATGCAAGGATGCAAAGTAAGTTTTTTGCTAATTTTTGGGGTCATGCAACTGGAAAAGTAAATCCCTTCCCTGCTGTTTTTTGTTTCATATTCCTGCTGAGGGAGAAGGGGGAGTTTTCTGGTGATGAATCTTTCTCTTCTAAGTGGTTCTCAAATTAGTAGTTTCCATTAGGAGCCTGCCTTGTGGTCAAGAATTGTGTAGTGCTAATCTGAAAAACAGTGACTGTAAAAGTTCTTTAAGGATATTTAAATAAAAACATTCTGTACAGTTTCATTTAGATTTAGAGTAATCAAATTCGATGACTTTTCTATGAGAACTCATTTCTGTAGTGTCTGTATCTGTGGGATAGTGAGGTGACTTTGTGTGACTCCTGTGGAATCTAGAGTTTTATAGCTCTTGACCCATTATGTGTTTTGACTTGTTACAAACCTCTGGTAAAAATTCCTGAAGATGTGTAAAGCATGTCATGTATAGATAGACTCTGTGCTTCTCTCTAGATATGGCAGTTGTTCTGCAGTTAAGAGTTCTTCAAGCAGCCATTGAATTAATAAAAACCACAGCAAGCCAAGATGCTCAGGAGCAGGCCAGTTCAGCCCCGGCACCCTCAGCACCACAGCGCACAATGTTTCAAAAGCGCAAGGGCATCGCAGGTGAGTAGAAGAGGTGTAGCATTCTTGGACTTTCTCCTTGATGATTCCATGATCTTACCTTCTTTGGGGATTCTCTTAAATTCACAAGTTGCTTACTAAAGGTGTTTTGAAAGTAATTTGTAATGCTTGTAATAGCCAACCTCACAGTAAGTTAATGCCAAAATTAAGTTAGTGCCTGTAACTAACACAACTGTGATGAGGGGATTGCTTTGTTGCACAACTTTTCATTAGAGAACATCCTGAAATAAATACCTGCCACTCCAAATTTATACTTGGAAGTGCCACTGTGGTTGTGTTTTTAAAACCTGTGTTGAGTTCTAGCTTTAGCGGTAATACTTTCTCTGTACTTGATAGCTAGTCAGCCCTTCTGTAAAGGTTTTGGGGTTGTCTGGATGTAAGTTGATTTTGTATGTCTCTTACAAATAAAGCTGCATTTAAGACTTCACAAAAGATAAGTTTTAAAAACCTAGCAAACACTTTTTATTCTCTGTTTACTATGGGAATGTTTCTCTTGAGATGATTACCTTTTGAGAGCCCTCTCCATCAACCTAGTGAAATATTAAATATGTTCAGTACAATGAAAATGTTTTTATATTAGTGAAGGTGGTAAGGCATTAAAGGTAAATAGAAGTAGTTATTTCCAAAAGAAGGAAGTACAGTCAAGGCCTCCCAGTTCATTTCAAGAAAATTCTGAGGAATATTCTTATAAGTTAGATACTGTGCTTCTGTTAGTGGCAACAGGTATGATACAAAATGTTTTTGCTGAGATCTGACTTACCATTCGTGTTGATGAACCCACTCTGCAATGTGCAATATTTTGTTGTATCACTGATTTTCAATCCTTTATCCTATTTGTACAATAAAAAAGGAATAAAAGTATGAATGTTTAGCACAAGGATGAGACTAACTCATTTAATGGTATTACTTATTATTTGAAATTTATATATTTATTTTCAAAAAGCTTTAAAAATCAGAAACACAAACACCCAATGACACTTATGTTCCCTTTGATACTGATGGATTTCAAATGTTTGTTTCATTAAATGATGTGAACTCTGGATGAAAGTAGTTGCTGAGTAATTGAGTTTTTGTGCATTTTAGTAGAATTCTATTCATGCTTCTCTCCTTAAAGGTTCCAGGAAGTTTTCACTTGCCCAGTCTGATGCTCTGCTGGTGAAAATGCGCTCACTAGCAAGTGAGGAATTCAACATGATGATGCAGAGAAGAATGAGCCAAGAAAATCCTGTCCAAGCCACTGAGTCTGAGTTTGCACAAAGGTTACAGAGGCTGACTGTTCTGGCTGTTAACAGGCTCATTTATTTAGGTAGGATTTCTTTTTGATTTGTTTCTGTTTTGATGAAAAATGTATTCTTGCTTTTGGAATGCTAAAGTGTTAGAGAGCAAAGTTGTTCTATTGACACAAGTTTAATGGATTTAGCCATAAAGCAGTGTTCTTTATGGTTTGTCTGTCAGTATTATGTAACTGGCAATCTGGGTAATGTTTTTATCTGAATGAACTGAACAAGTTATTTTATTTCTACATTAGTCTATTCATGTGTTAACTGCCTGAATTTTTACCTCAAGATTTAACTGCCAAAGGGAGCATCTGCTCTCTTAAAATGCAATTTTTCTGTGAAATGGCTACAATGCTTAGCAAGACTTGATGACTGAGAGCTAGTTCAAATTGTGCAAAAGCTAGAGAGTGTAAGTATGATAAATATATCAGTAAAGGCAGTCTTTGATATAATGCCAACTAAAGGTTTATGGGATTGTCTTGCTTGAGATGGTACTGATCAATATGTACCTCTTAAATTTTAAGCCCCTACCGAAGAGTGCCTTGATGTACTGGGTATAACAGAAAATACAAGTCAAAGCAGACTTTCAGCATCCGAGCTGGAAGTTCCTGAAGAGGAAAGCCAGCAAGAACTGACTAGCAGAATAAATCCTTTTCTTAAAGAAATGGTCAAAATGTTGGTGGAAGGAATCAAAGTATCCATTGTAAGTAATTAGATGCTGTCCATATTAAAGCATATTTCATAAGGTTCCTTTATTACGAGCTTTCATGCATGGTGTATTCTGTCCATAAATGTTTTTTTTTTTACTGCCTCTCTCCATTCAGCTGTGGCTTTAAAAACCCTATTCAGCTTCCCAGTTACTTTGCACTTATAAAGTAAAAAATGCATCTGTTCTGAGTTTTACCTTTAGCAAAATTCTGCTTGAATAAGAACACAAAACTTAAATAGGCTTTCTTGTACTGTGAAAATTTGCTTGGTCTCTTAAACATCAACATTTCTGTTTGCTGCAGCCTGCAAAATCAGATCTTCTGTGCATCCACAGGTGGTAGAGGTTTTTTGAGCAATTTTTTTATAGTATATTTTAGAGTTGGGAAGTAGAGCTTTCTCTTTTTTCAATTCTTGCTAAAGTGCTGAACGTCTTCTAACATACAGGTGTTAGCTTGTCAGCCTTTCCAAGGCAATCAGTTTTTGCTTGGATAGTACAAAGTGTGCTATTAGTCTTCCTTAGGTCATCTTGATAAAAGTAGTTCTACCTAATTTTCTTTCTAGTTCATAAAAATTACATTTGATAGGTGTATTATTTTTCCACTGTGCCACACTGGGAGTACCTTTCAAAGATGGCAAGGGTTTTTTTGTGGACACATACACCTCCTTCCAGTACCTGGTTTTCAATGTTTTGAGGTAATCCATTCAGAAACTGGTGATTAATGTAAAAAGGGCTGTTGATTAAAATGAACAATAAAAAATCTCTCTGGTTTTTAAGTCCTCTCCATCACAATTTTCACTTTCTGGATTGTTTTAGTAGAATGCCCTATAACCCATAATAATAATCACTATACTAAACCAAAACTCTTACTTTGGTAGATAAAACTTTTTCTTGCATTTTGATCATATTAACTGTGTTTATTTTGTAATGTGAAAAACTTGATAGAAGAAAGACCTAACCCTATAATACTAAAAAGTTGATTCCATTACTTAGGGCACCAGCAGAATGAGCACTCCAAAACAGCAATGGAACAGAATCCTCTTGTTATGTAAGGACACATTCCGTACGCAGCTTGGGAGGCTTCTTGTGCACAGCTTGTCTCCTGTAAGGCCTCTGCAGGGGAGGAAGCAGGCTTTGGAGATGGTACACGAAGTAAACCAGCAAGAGATTTTGCGTGACTCTCTCAGCCCAACTCTGCAAGTAAGCTCAAGAGATTTTGAGAGAAGTTTCTGAAACCTGTATTCATTTTTTTTGTCTAGATTTTACAATTATTTAGAACGGTATGTGGCTAGTTGTCTACTGCTATCTTAGCAATGTTTGCAATTGTCATACAAAACATGTGTGTATATCTCTGCAATTGCTATACTATCCTGAGGACAGATAGAATTAAGTCTGGATATGCTGATGCCATTCTGCATCAAATATATCCCCTGTGCAGTGCAGAAACAAAAGGTGATACTAGTTTTAACATGAAGGATTTTACTGAGGAAGTTAGGAATTAAAGTACCCTAAAAGGGCAAATTAAAGAAGAAATTACCCTTGCTTTGGAACTCTTAACCTCAGATTTCCTGAAGCTTGTAAGAATTGATTGCAATTAAATTTTAAGCAGTCAATCCTCAACCAAAGCAGCACTCTCTTTTTTTACTCAGCCTTTATTAGTTCTTAAAGTGGGATTGTGGATGCTGTGTTCTTGAATTAAAAAGTTGAATAGTTCTCCCTGCTTTTCTGAGTTTGTCAGAAGCAAGCTTCTAATTGTACTATGTTAGTGCAAGCTTGAAAGCAATCATTTCTTAGAGTCACAGGGAGAAATCAGGTAGGAATGTTGCAGTTTGAGATCTTCAGGAACTTCAAGAATGAAATAAAAGACATGCCACATTTTGAGGCACTGTATACTAAGGGGAGAAAGAATTTATTGGATTAGTTTATGGCTCACATATTAGTTTATACTCACATATTTCTGATCATGTATATGTTATTCAAATAAAGTTTTATTGAGTAGAAAAGAGCTGATGTACTAGCAGTGGCTTCTGTGTGGGAGTGTCATGTTGAGTATATTTATGGCTTATGTCTGCTTAACTTCATTATCTGTCAGCTCTAATTTGATTAATCAAGTGAGGTGTAGTGTTCTTGGCAGGCAAAATTAGAAGACTCTGGCACATATTTCCTGAAGTGTAAATAAGGCTACAGGAGCTGAATACTGGGGGAAGAAACAATTTTCTTGCAAGCCATTTGAGAAGTCACAAGATGCTGAGGCAAATTGTATCATGTGAGGATAAAATGCAGCATATTTTTCTAGTTTTATAAACGTTTATCTTTAACCATTAAAGATGTCTTTTTCTTTAAATTAGAGGATAATTAGAAGAAATCTGCACAGTCTGACTAGAAAATGGAATAATAGTGGAGGAGAAAATACTGCTCAGTGTTGTGGAAACAAGCATGACCATACATATTTTCCTCTTTCCTTCTTTTCATCTTCTAGCATGGGCCTAAATTAGTGCTCTATTTGTATGAGTTAATGCATAATCACAGTGATGGAATGACCAAAGAAGAACAAAGAGCAGCAGGAGACTTAATGAATACATTGAAAAGTTGTGGCTATAAATGCATTCCCCTTAGCCCACGACCAAAACCAGATCTAATAAAGGCTTTGAAAGAGGTTTGTGAATAAAAACTTTGCTTTAAAAATTGGGTGTATTTGAAGCAGTTGTCTTATATGGGATCAGAATTTAACTGCAGATTGTGGTATTCTTTGGTGCATGGCTTGTGCTTTTGGGAATTCTCTTTGGGTTCTCAATATTTCTGTCACATACTCTCAACTCTTCACAGCAAGCTCACAAGCTTCTTGGTTAAACATATTATTTAATCCAGAGGAAGGTGGGAGTTCACAGTAAGCTACTAGTATCTCTTATTTTCAAGAAAATGATTTCTGATTTCTTGCCAAGAGAAACATTATATATAAATATAATAAAATGGCAGTAACTGAAATGAAGCCTTGCTGGTTTTAAATGCTGTGGAGATATCAGTTGAACACTGTCACTCTTCCTTCTTAAAACTGGCATACCATACCCTTTAGCCTCCCCTTCCTTATTTCATCCATCTGAGAAAAGAAAGTAATGTGTAAAACTTCCATTCAGGATCAGAAGAAATACGAGATGGAAGAAGGTGTAAACAAAGCTGCTTGGGAGAAGACAATGGCTAATAATCGGCAGAAGTAAGTACCTTAGAGGAGCTGCAAGAACTTATGGAATGTTCACTGTTCAGCACTTCCCATTGCAAAGTTGCCTATGTGATTATTATGGATGGGGTTTTTTTTCCCAATTAACAGCATCACTAGCTTTCAGACTTTTAAGTATTGTGTTCTGTTAGAGACATATGCATTTTGGTAGGTTGCATAATAAATGGCATCATGTGAACCTCAATACTGAACTGGTTTTTTGCACATTTGGCATTTCACCCTTAATTTCATGGTTATTGCATCTGTCCAATCACCTCTCCTGTTGCTGTAGTCTGTGCAACTAAATGTCCCTGCAAGCAACCCTGATTTTCAACGAATGAAACATTGTATTCAGTGTACAATTTGAATATTTTTGTGAGCTATGTAGACTACTGCTCCTTGGCGTAATTGTAAATTTCAGTGCATTGTGGTAGATAGAGGTTTCCATTAATTTAAATTTTGAGGTTTTGCCATACAAATCAGATTAGAGATGCACACACATTGTGCTTTAAAGTAGGCAAGTGCAGTAGCTGTAAAGGTCAGCTTAGCTAAGTTCATGCAGACAAATGTTAAGACTTTATTATGTTGAATGACTTAGGAGATTTAATCAGTGGTAAATTATTGTACTTACTCCAGATTTTTATTATAATGAGTATACATGAATTAGTCAAGCATGTTAATACATAGCCACTGATCTTCTGACTGGCTTGTCTTGTCTTTGCCCAAAAGTAATGGTTTTTTTGATGACTGAGAAGCAGAAGGTACTCATGAATCTCATTATGTAGGCTAAGTTGTGCTGCATCTGCTGTAACAAGAACTCTACATATCTACTGCCAAACTGATTGTATTTTATGAGGTGTTTTGGTATCTTTCCCTTTTCAGTGTGTTTATATGGCATTTTAAAACACAACTCTTCTCCTCAGCCTCTTTCAGCGTCTAGATACAAAATCTAAAGACATTTCTAAAATAGCTGGAGACATCACACAAGCTGTGTCGCTGTCACAAGGAATGGAAAGGAAGAAAGTAATCCAGCACATCAGGGGGATGTATAAGGCAGAGCTAAGTGCCAGCAGACATTGGCAGGAACTTGTTCAGCAGCTTACCCATGATCGGTGAGTGTTCTCATCTCAGTGAGAGAGACTTGATGCCTGACATGTGCTTCTCATTCTACTCAGAGGCATATGAAATAGAGATGGTATTAAAATTAGAGTTACTTTTGCTAACCATCTGAGAGATTTGTAAAAGACTTGTTGGGGTTTTTTACCCTATCTTTTTAGGGTCAGTAGCCAAGTAGTATTTCTATCCCATTTAGACAATTTTTTTTCATCATATACATTTTGCTGTGCCTAATACAATGAAGAGTGTCCTAAAGTTTTCATATCTTACACAACATAGATGGAGTAAAAAAATATTTGGGGTAACGTTACTCACATTATCGTCTAGATAGTCTGTTCACTAAATAGTGTAGAACAAATTATATAAATGTTGATAAGAAATCAAACTGTGGTATTTTCACCACTGCAGAACTAGTGTTATCTCATGTTTGCAGCAGCAGAGTTTTCAAAAGTGTTGCTTGCATTGTACTGCTGTTTTCATTAAACTGAGAAGCTTCAAGAACAGTCTTGCAGTAGCAGTTTGCAAAAAGTCATTCAGTGGAATAGCTCATGAAAATAAACTACAGAATCCAGTCTTTTAATACTTTTTTAGAAATAATTGCCCAGTGTACTTCTGTGCAACTTCTGTCTTTCTACTAGTTTAAGAAGAACAGAATTAATAAGCACATATTCAACCTCTGCTGCCAAACTCCTAACATGTTTTTTTTTGTTGGTTTGGTTTGGTTTTTTTTTTACCAGAGCACTCTGGTATGACCCAGTCTATTATCCAACTTCTTGGCAACTGGATCCAACAGAGGGCCCAAACAGAGAGAGGCGCCGCTTGCAGAGGTGCTACCTAACTATTCCAAACAAATACCTGCTCCCAGACAGGCAAAAAGAGGAAGGTAATTAAAATATCTTCAGTGCTG
Organism: Pycnonotus jocosus; assembly: GCA_013400435.1. NCBI lineage: Eukaryota > Metazoa > Chordata > Aves > Passeriformes > Pycnonotidae > Pycnonotus > Pycnonotus jocosus. Next base: position 189,000 of record VWYP01023816.1, read on the forward strand.
AATGTAGCATAATGTCTGAATTGTAAAGGCTGTAACTACCTTAATATTTGTGATATCTTTATAGGTATGATAAA
>VWYP01023816.1:189104-211935 GCA_013400435.1 Pycnonotus jocosus
AGTAGTATTTCTATCCCATTTAGACAATTTTTTTTCATCATATACATTTTGCTGTGCCTAATACAATGAAGAGTGTCCTAAAGTTTTCATATCTTACACAACATAGATGGAGTAAAAAAATATTTGGGGTAACGTTACTCACATTATCGTCTAGATAGTCTGTTCACTAAATAGTGTAGAACAAATNCAGAGCACTCTGGTATGACCCAGTCTATTATCCAACTTCTTGGCAACTGGATCCAACAGAGGGCCCAAACAGAGAGAGGCGCCGCTTGCAGAGGTGCTACCTAACTATTCCAAACAAATATCTGCTCCCAGACAGGCAAAAAGAGGAAGGTAATTAAAATATCTTCAGTGCTGAATGTAGCATAATGTCTGAATTGTAAAGGCTGTCACTACCTTATTATTTGTGATATCTTTATAGGTATGATAAAAACTCCATTGTCTTACTTATTTGAAGACAAAACACATTCTTCTCACTCCTCTACTGTAAAGGACAAAGCTGCAAGTGAACACATAAGGTATGTTTTGGATAACATTTGCTTCCCTTTCCTATCTTTTCCCCATCAAATGAAACAGTTGTCTAAAAAACATTTTTTGTCTTAGAAACATTTTTTAAAAAATCAAGTGGGAAATGAGACTAGTGTCAAAAATAGTAGGCATTTTTGCTTTACTCAAAAGCAAAAGACTAGAGCTACCAAATACCATCTGGTGTGCTGTGGATAGGACTTGTGGGGATAACCTGATGAGATCTCTTATTTTCACTTTGTAGCACTGCCTGTCCTAGATATCTAAGATCTGGTAGGTCTTGCCATCAGAGTTCAAAAGCAAATTGTCTTTCCATCCTCTCTGCTTTTATCACTGCATTACTCAACTCTGCAGTTGTGTCAATTAGCCACCTGTTACAGGCACTAATACAGCCTAAAATGACTGCAGAGAACATGCAAAGAAATAAGTACAAATACACTTATAAGCAAGTCTAGAAAGTTGAGGTTCTATTTTCTTTCCCTCTTTGGGATATGACCATTAGTCGTGTTGATGGACAGTTTTTCTTCATCTGTAACCTTGGAGGCTGTTTGGTTTAGTTTGGTTTTAGATCTGCTGAAAGATACATAAATCCATAAGGATAGGCATTTCCATAATGCATAAGCATTTCCACTTTGAAATATTTCAGAGTTAATCGAAGATGTATAAGTGTAGCACCTTCTAGAGAGACTGCTGGTGAACTGTTGCTAGGTAAGTAGAATTTTCAGTCTTCATAAATACATTTTTGGTGTAAGAGTCTGCTGTGTATATATAAACCTGGCTAATTTTTTATAACTAATAGCTGTTGCCTGTCTTTGTGGATTACATACTTTATATATCAATTCTGCCTTTCTTCTCTACTGTTTTCATGAGTGCTGTTTGAACTGCCATTAAGTTTTAAGATCTGCAGACCACTTGGTAAAAGATGTGGAATGATAAATTGTATTTGTGTCAAGTACTGTCTTGCCCCAGGTACTATTCTTAGCATTCTTAACTCTTGAATACTGTTTATATAACCCAAAGATGGCACTGTGCAATATCATGTACCTTTTCATAACTATTTTTTGGTGTAGGAAAATGTGGCATGTATTTTGTTGAAGATAATGCTTCGGATACAATTGAAAATTCGGTAAGTGTCAGAACATATTGTCCAGCTTTAATTTTTCCAAACTGTGGCCATGAGTAGCTTTCTTCTTCAGCACTTTCAGTGGCAGTAGTATTGGAGTTAGAGATCTCTGGACAAACCTAGCCAACCTGATTCATTTGGTTTGTGTTGCTTCTTTTGACCTTGGCTATGGAATTGGTGGTGATAGAAGGAAACAGGAAAGATGTGGGTCTGGGACTGGGAGGGAATGAGGAATGGGTGATGTGAAAGGCTTCTGCACCTTGCAGTCTATTGCTTTGAGTCCATCAGCAAAGTGCATAGAGTTTGCTTTGATCTGCACCTGAGAACTGGCCCTAGTAGAAGCTGGGGCACTATGACCTGCAGAAAGTCAGTGTGTGACTTGTGCTGTGCTCCACGGCATCTCGTTCTTGGATTTCACATTATAGATGATGTTCTAGTGCCTCCCTATTCCTATAGAAGAGGATTGTTTTATGAAAGAAATGGGAGCTGAGCTAATCCGTCTGATATACAGAGACTCTCATGTGTAAATTGTTTATACATCCAACAGACATGTAAAAGTAATCAAGATATGCATTGCACTACTTTAAACTTTAGAAAAGCTTTAAAAAAGCTTTAAACTGCTTTTATAGAGCTCTTCCTTGCATGTAGTGGACACACAGTTTTTGTGGTTTAAGATGCTACCACCTGCTTTGTCCTTCACAGAACTGTCAGAGCTGGATTCACAACAAAGTTTTGTTTGCTCTGATTGGCTGTCCAATATTTTTAGCTTAAGAGCCATTGAAAATGTGGCATTGCTTGCTAGTGCTGAGTAGAGAACTGGAGCAGTGGAAGAACATGTGTCATACTCTACCCACTGCCTTGAGGAGAGTGGAGGATGGGGAAAGTAGATAGAAACTCACAACAATGTGTTAAAGCATTGCATTAAAATTGAAGTTTGCGTTATGATTTGCTGTATTGTTACAAACTGGCTGCATTGAAGGGTTTCTTGTTTGGAAAATCCGCTATTTAAAATGACTTTCTAAATTGCAAATTCTACAGAGTTTTCATGGGGAAACTGAACCAGCATCATTTTCTTGGACCTATGAGGAAATTAAGGAAGTTCATAAGCGCTGGTGGCAATTAAGAGACAATGCTGTGGAAATCTTTCTAACAAATGGCAGAACTCTACTCTTGGCTTTTGATAATACCAAGGTACTGTGGCACCAATACAGAGTAATACACCAAAGCATTTTGCTGTGTCTTTTTAACAAGTATATTCATGCATTAGGTTTTTAAGGAGACCTGTCGCATGGACTAATTAAATTCTGTCTAATACCTTTGAAAGAACTTGGCTAAGCTAGGCTTCTGGATGATCATAGGCATGTTGTAAAACACATCTGTGATCTATTAAGACATTAAATAATCTTAGTGATACTAGACATTATTCTACTACAGCAGATACCTGGAAATATACAAAATGAGAGAAACTTACTCTTAGTAGTTTTAAACTTTTAAATTGTATGAATAAATCTATGGTGTTTTCTTCTAGGTTCGTGATGATGTGTACCACAACATCTTGACTAACAATTTGCCTAACCTTTTGGAATATGGAAACATTACTGCCTTGACCCACCTGTGGTGCACAGGACAGATTACTAACTTTGAATATCTGACTCATTTAAACAAACATGCGGGTCGTTCCTTCAATGATCTCATGCAATATCCAGTATTTCCTTTTATACTTTCTGACTACACCAATGAAACGCTGGACCTAAATGATCCCTCGGTATATAGGTAATAAGAAATGCTTGCAACTCTTTTTTTCCAAATACTTGAACTGATCATCCTGTATAGCTTTTTAGCTTTTTTGTACTAAACTGCACACACACACAAATGGAACTGTTTGGGGACAAGTCTCATCTCTAGTAACTTGGGCTTTTACAGTCAATGTCTGCTTTGCCTGGAATATTGAAATAAAACAGATGTGTAGATTCAAATGCAATGTGTTGGACTTACACTGTCTTAATAGGCTATGTATATTTCACAGAATTAAATAGAAGCTGTACGTTTAATTCATATGATCACAGACTTCCAGGCCAATTAGCAAAAATTAAATAGAAAAGGAAATACTGTCATAAATTACTTGGCCAGTTACAAAATAACAGTCTTCATTTGAATGGATTTGAGTGAATTGTCCCACTCTAATAAATTTCTGTTATGCTGAATTAACATTTGTGTGTGCTAAGTCTTTGCCTTTATAGGATGCCTCTGATTTGACTGAGGCACTTGGCATTTGCTTGCCTGTTGCTGTGGATCCGAGTTTCCTTTTGCACTAACTGGAAGTTGCTTTTTTATTTTCTGAACTTTCTTTGGAAGTATTATATTAAAGGTGTTACTCTTAATGATGTGAATCAATATGGTAATAAAAAATACAACATATCAGTACTGCTTTTGTTGCAGAAACCTGGTCAAACCAATTGCTGTGCAATCTAAAGAAAAAGAGGATCGTTACGTGGATACTTACAAGGTAATATGAATAACTTTTTCTTCTTGCCTTTGTCTCATGTATAAATTGCACAGTGGATTTAGTTTTTATAACATGCATTTATTGGGGAAGAAAAAACCACAAATACAGTATTTCATGGCTACAGAACTTGTATTTCCAGTACATTTTCTGGGAAACATTTCCTAAGAATTGTTTTATAACATGCTTGGAACTTGTGTTTTTTCCCATACCTGAAATCACAAATCAATTTAGCCCATCCATGTGATACTGTTGAGGAATTTAAGTGGATACCACCTTATATGGAAACAGGTGTACATTTAAAGATCCCTAAAGATCAGGAAGATAATTTACTGCTGTTTAGTTGACATTACTTTGATGGAATTTCTAGCTATTTTTCTGTTTGATAACAGAAAGGCTGTTTTCCTTCAGGTACTCTGTTATTTTAACATGCCCTACTATGATGATGGTGCTTTTTGATTTTTTTTCTCTCTTTAAAATGTTTCAAAGGCTGTAGGAAATAGCAACATACTGGGGAATTAAAGCATCTGCAGCTGGACTTTCAAACTTGTTTGTGTCACCATGGTCTACTGTATCATTTGCAAATACTGTTTTTTCCATGACCCAGCTGTGTTGGAAAACAAGAGGGGGAGAGTGGAGAAAAGCAAAAGTAATAAGTAATAGAAAATGGGTCATTCAAATTGGCTAAAGACTTTGATACCTAACTAGATTGTAAAAGTGACTGTGAGTCTTCAAACATTTAAAAGAGTATTTCATTCCAGACCACATTCGAATCTATGTTTCTGAAAAGTTTGAGAGTTTATTCCTAAACAATTTAGGCAATCTCTTATTTTTGTTGTTGGAATGCATCTAAGGAGGAGGTCTGTGATTTTTCTTTTTTTCATTCTCTCCAATTTTCTAGTATTTAGAGGAAGAGTACCGTAAAGGAGCACGAGAGGATGATCCAATGCCCCCTGTACAACCATATCACTATGGATCTCATTATTCTAACAGTGGAACTGTACTTCATTTCCTAGTTAGGCTGCCACCTTTTACTAAAATGTTTTTAGCTTACCAAGGTAAGGTCGCATCTGTTTGTACTTGCCTTTTACATCTGGGCCTTGTTCCAATAACCCAGGAGTTATAACCCTATTTAGCATAGGTTTTCCAATTCCAGATAGCTGAGCCTGGTAAATTAAATCTGGTATGCTCTAACAGTAGATCCATTCTTGAAATTATCAAGCTAGACCATGAAGCTGGTCATCTTATGTTTATACCTTAGTTTTTGTAGCATAAAAAACTGACCTCTGTTTGACTTGCAGTCCATGTGTAACACATAGCAATTGAGATAAGAGAACTCCAAATGTTCTCAGCTAGCTAGAGAGCAGTTAACTATGTGAAATTGCAGATGTCCAACTGTTAGTGTTCATATCAATGTAACAATTGAGTTTGGATTTCTTTACAGATCAAAGTTTTGACATCCCAGACAGAACTTTTCACTCCACCAATACAACCTGGCGCCTCTCTTCATATGAATCAATGACTGACGTAAAGGAGCTTATACCAGAATTTTTCTACCTTCCCGATTTTCTAGTTAACAGAGAAGGTATACTAAAAGGACAACAGAACTATATACCCAAAAGAGTTGCATGATTGAGCTTATGGATTGAAACTGAGAACATTTATATCCCTTGGCTGAGTATGCTAAGTAGTAGATGTATGGGAGAAATCTGCCACAAATTTGTGGGATATGCTAAAAAAGCAGTTATGTAGGAGTTAAGCGAAGTTTTTCCCTAATTTTGTCAGCAGGGCAAAGGAGTATGCTGTTTTCTCATTTTTCTGTACAGCTTAATGTGTTTTGGAGGGCCTTGCTAATGATGCTGCTTTGTTGTTTGTTGATCACTGTGCTTAATCATTGAGTTTTAGAACTCTGTAGACCTTTTTGAAGTTACTGTCAACTAAAATGTTGGAATATTCACTCCCCTGTTTCTAGGTTTTGATTTTGGAGTGCGTCAAAATGGTGACAGAGTTAACCATGTCAATCTTCCACCCTGGGCCCGTAACGATCCTCGTCTGTTCATCTTGATTCATCGTCAGGCTTTGGAGTCTGATCATGTTTCCCAGACAATCTGTCACTGGATTGACTTGGTGTTTGGTTATAAGCAGAAAGGCAAAGCCTCTGTTCAGGCTATCAATGTCTTTCATCCTGCAGTAAGTATTTGTTAAGCAGCATGTTTGTTCATTGTCATTAGTAACTTAATGAGGGAAGAGTTTGGTCTGACTTGCTTGGAAAGCAAAAAGCGTGAAACAAGATCCCTCACTCATGAAGTGTTGAAGAATAAATAGAGGCTTTAACCATTTCAATGTTGAACTGTAAGATCCCAGGGGGTGTTGTGGGACTTAGTGAATTTTTATTCTTCTTTCTTGCCTTGAGCTAGGTGTGGGGGATGATCAGGTCTGGGGTTTAGACCTTGTAGATAGTTGTTTGCAGTGCCTTGCGGTAGTCTGATTATTGTAACTGTGTGTATCTGCTTCTGCCTAATTCAAAAGCTTTTAATTTAGGCAGGGGCTGCTGCAGTTTTTGATAGGATTAAAATAGTTCTGTGTGTCCTGAGCTCATGGTGTTTGCCTTCATACACATCCTGTATTCTGTCCCTCTAATGAACACTTTTCTCTACAGTAAATTTAATTTCAAATAAGTCTTCATTTAATGTAAACACTTCCAGAGTTTTACTGCTTAATTGCAACATGGATATCTTGAATTGCAATCTTTAGCTTTAGTTTTTATTATCATAAGGTTTGCTCAGCGGGTAGTCCTGGTTTTAAATGCATTCATATGTTTCATGTTTTTAGAGTTTGTTCTATGGCTAGAAAAGCTAATAAAATGGTAGTGTTTGGCAATGAGGGCTTTTTCAAGTAGCCATCTAAATACTTCCCTTTCTTTTACTGTTTTTGTGCTTAAGTATTGATTTAATTACTACCTTGAGCTTCAAATATTAAGTTTGCATGTTCATCATCTTTTAAAGTTGAAAACTCAAGGCCTTTGGTGTGACTGAGGAAAGGTGTGTTGTGCACAACTGGAGAGGCATGAAAAAGATATACAGAAGGAAATAATTTCTGCTCTTGAAGTATGATGTTTTTTTCTCTTTCCTTATCCTAGAAGAGAGCTTTAATATGCTCATTAAAAAGAGGTAAAGAAAATAAACTTCTCCAACTTTTCCCAATTCTTTTGTGTATTGTCAGCAACCCTTCCAGTTTTGCACAGATTGGTAAAGGTCTCAAAGAAAACCTCTTTGACAGAAATTAGTCATGGCACATATGTAGGAGTAGCTCACATGATAATCCTTAAAGTGGTAGTTTATTCCGGTAGAGAGGAAGTGACAAGGTTACTGCTCTCGGTGGCTCTCTACTCAGCACAGGCGTGGGATAGCTTCTGGTCCACACCTTAAGCAAACAACTGAATAGTCTGCCCCTGCATTTGTGTGTATATGTTGCAAAATCTTTCCCGAAGACAAACCTGGCAAGCTTATTCTTCCCTTTCCCCTTTCTTTTTTGCCTGTAGACCTATTTTGGGATGGATGTTTCTGCTGTTGAAGATCCTGTTCAGAGAAGAGCCCTGGAAACAATGATAAAAACATACGGGCAAACGCCTCGCCAGCTGTTTCATGCAGCACATGTTAGTAGACCTGGATCCAGGCTTATCATGGAAGGAGAACTTCCTGCTGCCATGGGATTACTAGTGCAGTTTGCTTTCCGAGAAACCAGAGAACACACTAAGGAAATCATTTATCCAGTATGTAATTTTCAATTGCAAGATGGTTTAATTAGTATCCATGTGCTGTAATTGTTGTACCCTGTACCCTTGGTTTAGAATTTTCTTCTGAAAAGTACTACTTGCTATATTGTACTGTAAAGAAAATACACAAAATTAGTAAGTGATAGTGAAAATTACTTTCATGCATATGTGATATTTTATGTAAACTAAGATCTGATTTTATCTTGGTTTTGGCAGATAGGTGTTGGAAAGCATTTCAGTTAACCAGTTTTACACTTTCAGTGATGAATTGTAGAATCTGTGTGCAGACCTCTAGCAAGCAAACACATACTGTGCTTTCTTCCATCCTCAGCTTTTTTTACTGCCTATAGACAATTAAACTTTCTTCACTTCAAACTTATTTTCCCTGAAGGCCAGTCAGAAACTGCATCCTTGGATTTAGAGATCTTTATTTTTCACTAAACTACCTGAACTGGAAGCTTGCTGCCTATGCCATTAAAGGAGGAGTAGAACTACCTTGAGTTAACAGTTTAACTGATGGTACAAAAGTGCTTGTCTTTCTAGTGGTTTTAGAGTAGATTTCAGCTGTCTTTACCATGTGATTGCTTAAAGGAAACTGACATGAATCATTCTCCATTACTAATGAAATAATGTTTTTCTGAAAATTCTATAATTTGAACCTTATCTGTACTTGTTTTAGAGTCCATTACCATGGATCAAAGGATTGAAGTGGGGAGAATATGTTGGTTCCCCAAGTGCTCCAGACCCTGTTGTCTGCTTTAGCCAACCACATGGAGAAAGGTTTGGCTCTCTCCAAGCTTTACCAACTAAAGCTATCTGTGGTTTGTCCAGCAAGTTTTGCCTTTTGATGATATATAGCAAGGAGCAAGGTAAGAATTCGTGCTCATTCTCTATATGCACAATATATGTGAAATGAACCATTAAAAAAACTAAATCTAATGCTACTTTTGTTCTTCAGCAAACTTCCCAAGTTTAGTTGCTTTTGCCAAAGAATAATTTATAATTCCATTAACAGCTTCCACACACGTGATATCTTTACTGGAGGGTGGATTTCACTTATAATTTTCAAAACTACAGTAGAGGCATTCTGTAATAAAGTCCATATTTTTCATTGAAGTGACCGAAGCATGAGAGTTTAACTTTAGAACTTGCCAGCAGATTGGGTCCAAAAACTGAAGAACAGATGAAAAAACTCATGTGGCAACAGAAATGAAAACTTAAGAAATGGATTTTAGAGGCAGACAAAGAGAAAAGTTAACAGTAAAAAAGCAGAGGTGAAGAATCTTCTGCTTTCAATTAAACTTCTTGGAGGGATTCTTTTTGAGAATATACAAACAGGTTCTCACAATCTTTTGTTTTCTTGGTAGTATATACTAGTGCAGGCTTTCTAAAAATAAATCACTTCCCATTCACTCAAAAAAACCAAGTAACATTCTCCTTGAAGTTACAAGCACTCGTTTCTCTAGGAAACGAGTATCTAGGGGAGGTTTTGTCGTTTCTGTAGGGGAGGTATTGTCTGCCCCTTTTCTGTGTTCTCAAAAGATGCAACTCTTCTTCAAAAAAAATTTTGTCCAGGATGCAAGTTGTCTTTAGAGAAGATGGAATGCTCGTTTGGTCTCAGAAAGCCATCTATTTATAATACATTACAGGTTAAGGAGCCTAATGGAAAATACCTTGTTTTGAAACTTTGAGGGGGGCTCATATTTTAGCTTGTGATAAAACATGAACTTGAGACTTTTGTAGGTGACTATTAAGGTGATTGAATCTTGCTGTGCATGTGACACCATCCTGTGTGCCTCCCTTCAGGTGTGAGGAGCATGCACAGCACTGATATTCAGTGGTCAGCGATCCTGAGCTGGGGATATGCCGATAACATCTTACGACTAAAAAGCAAGCAAAGTGAACCTCCAGTAAATTTTATACAGAGCTCACAGCTCCATCAGGTAAGACAAAATCAGTCTCTTGCTCTTCAATTTAATATTGGTAGTTTAAGTAGTGGCTTGACTTGGCAGTGGGGTACTCTTGCTTTAGCTTTTTTTGGAGATAAGCATCCAATCACAACTCCTTTTTATCTTTTTGATTTCCTTTGGAATGTGTTCCTTGTGGCTCCACTCTCATATCTTGTTCCTTGTTGTTTTCCTGTACCAGATAAAGATTCCTTTTGATTTCATTTGATTTTTGTAGCTTTTCCTTCCTATAGAATATTGCCATGAATTTAAAAAAGTTTAAGTTGTGTCCCAAGAAAAATCAATACAGAAAAAAAGTATAGATGTTTCATGTTAGAACAACTCCACTATAGTTCAAGGTCCATTTGAAAAAGATTGTCTAAAAGATTGTTATGGAAAGCAGCATAATCTCTGTCACAATCCAATGACTGGTAAGATCTTGCCAAAAAGATTTTGTTCAATGATCTTAAATCTGCACTAGTTCACTGCTCTTTAGCTGTGAATTCCAGGCTACATAAAACTCCCTCTTTCCTCTGTTTCTGACATAATAACAAGTATAACCTAGAGCTAGCTATGTTTTAGCTCTTGGATTTCTTTAGTTTAAGTAGAAGTGTTTTACATGGCTTTTCATAGGATAACTAATAAAGAATCAGTTTGACCAAATGCTGTGGCATAATGAAAACAGCAGTTAGAATAGTTTTCTGTTCTAATTTTTTCCTGGTTTTTTGTCTTTTCAAGGTAACAAGTTGTGCTTGGGTGCCAGACAGTTGTCAGCTGTTCACAGGTAGTAAATCTGGTGTCATCACAGCATATATGAACAGATTCACCAGCAATACGGTAAGTTACGTTGGATAGAATTCATAATAAAGGTTTTCATGTATTCAGTATTACACTCCTTTTTTTTTTTTAAACAGAATTTTAAAAAAAAAGAGAAAAAGAGCCATATTCTGGATAATTGCTAAAAAAATTACATGCATTTTTAGTATTTATTTTTTAAGGCTCCCCTGACAGCATGTTTGTTTGCATGTTGTTCTTCAGCTGCTGTTTACATACAGCTAGCCTTTAGTCAGCCCTTATCACCTGAGTGCACAACTTGTACAGCTCTGGCTGTGTTCAGGACAGGGCTTGGAACTGAAGCTCTCTGGCACAGTGAAGCTCCCTGCAGTGAGGAGGAGCTTCTTCTGTGAAGGAGACAGAACCTTTCAATGCTTTAACTGGAGCCGTGGAATGCAACTCCCCAAAGTAAACAATAATTCAAGTGCAGAAGGCACTTAAACTGCAGAGAGCAGGATAAATTCTCAGACAGTGTATATATTAACTACTAAGCCTCTTTGTCATATTCTTCAAGGGAAAATGCTATGAGTAGGGGAGAAAGTAACTTGCATTACTTAACCTGTCAGTGGAAAATACTGACAGTAGTAGCAAGTCCCTTGATACTCTTTGCTAATATAAGTGGTGTAAATAGAAAAAATAGAAAACATAAATAGAACTCCAAATTAAAAATCTGATTCTGACTGAGTTTTGAAGCTTCCATCTGAATCTTCCATACTTTCTTTAGCAGTAACTTCTATTCTCCATTGTTTTAACAAAGAGCAAGCAACTTTCCTAACAGGTCGTTTTAGGTGTGTCTGCAGCATTACCCATAGCAACAACTGAACTAAGCTGATTTCCTAGATGTAGATTGATACAGGTATTGGTAAACATCTTTGTTGCTGTACTCAATGCTCTTGAATCTCTATATTAGGATGAACTAGAGAGAACCTTGGTATGATCTGTTATGCCTACCCAATTTTCTGTTTTCAGTAGTGGCAAACAGCAGATGGTTAGACTGGGAAGAGAATAAACACAGTGATTTCTATATTTTTTTTTTTTCTCCTTGGCTTTCTTCCAGTTTCTGGTGATCTGCCACTCATACTTCCTCAGCAGTACTTTGAGTATAGAAAATGAGGTAGAGCTTCAAGCCTTCAAGCTTTAGTTATTTGGATCATAAGTTAGGCATCTTAACTACTCCCCAGAATAGTGAACTTGTAAATAACCTGTACTGAGACTTGGATTCCAGGGGGTTTTTTTGTTGTTTTTGTTTGTTTGTTTGTTTTAATAGAGGTTAAATGTACTTGCCTTCTGCAAAGCTGAAGAGAAACTCTAGTTAGTGGGGTTATGGTTCTTCAGTTCCTTCTGTTTCCTAGAAAAAAGTGATTTTTTTTTCATCTGCACAGATGATGTTCTTTGAGACCATCTTTGCTATATTTCTCAGCACTGACAGTTTTCTGTGTCCCAGGCAGAGGGACTTGTGTCAGTTTAGTAGCTGCTGTTGCTACTGTTTGCAGTTACCCGAGTCAGGGCTGCAGGGAATGCAAATTTGCTTCTTGACATCTGTTCTGTATCCATCTTGTCAGCTGATCAGTGATAAAGTGAATAGTTTTTTATAATGCAGTATTTGAAATATGAATATTTTGCCCTGTTTCACATTTGTTTAAATGGAGTGCATGAAGTAGATATCATGTTGTTAATTGGATGTGGGCACTCAAAGGCACGCTTTCAGAATTCAAAAATGGCTCTGTGTTGTGCTTCAGGTGCTCTGTTTTTCCTTGCCTTATGATGATGAAAACCCCATGAAGTACTGCCTTGTGGTCTGTGCTGGCAATGTCACACCTGCATGAGTCCCTCAGCCACAGGTGTCTGTCTGCTTGTACACATTATTTCAGCCTTCACTTGCTGACTGTTAGAGGTGTCTTGCAAACAGAGTGCACTTGTAGTGCACCTGTTTGGGTAAAACTGGGAAGTGATCATTTCAATTCCCCACTCGAGTGCTGTAGGCAGGAAGAGCTGCTGTTTAAAACTAGATACATACATGCATGTTTTCTCACCTCTAGATACCGTTTTGGGGTTGTCACTTAAAATCAGGGGGGAAGTAAGAAGGGGGAAAACATTTCAGGCATGAGAAATACCTATTTCATGACTTACTAGAACTTAATATAGCTTAATACAGTTGGTGTTAGAATTCCAGCTTGTCTTGTTGCAATATTGTTACTATAAGAATCAAAAAACCATTGCTATTAGTATAGTAGAGAAACTGCTAGAAGTGGGTGCTGCTTTCAGTTCAAGTGTTGAAATGCAGATCAAGAGGAAACACTTTAAAGGAAGTGGGAGGAGCACAGTAAAAAGGTTATCAAAATCAGTTCTTTATAAAAACACAAGTCTTGTGTGTTGCTATTTTAGAAAATTTTGGTATAACTTTTTTCTCTTAACTGACAAAGCATTAAAGAAGGATTTTTATATGTGAGTTGTCACTGAGAATGACATCTGGGTACTTTCATAAATGTCTTACATGAATGAGATGTTCAGTAGCAAGAGCAAACTAGCAGGTTTTTCTGTTGTTAGACTGTGCATTGCCTTTTGCAGTATTACATAGATTAGATTGTCCCTTTTAATGGAAAGATATAAATTTTCTACACCTGTGACTTGAGCATATGTATACTTTTATCTTGTCTGTTTGAACTTTCAAGGTTTTTTCATAGACGTGCTATATGTAGGCATCCTGTACCTTTATACAAAAATGTAGGTGATGTGTCTGACATGGGTGAGGAAACAAGCAGAAAACTGTTCTCTTCCTTTATGAAGATTATTCTAATCTCTGTACAGCAAGTTGTCTTAAATAAAGCATTAGCATTCTGATTAAGCAGCTCCTTCAACTTAGCCAGTTTTCAGGAAGTCTGAATAATTTCAAATTATATAACTTGAATAAAAAGTGTTGTTTGGTGTTAAATTTTGCTGCTTTAATTTTTACCTAGCAATTGCTGTATTCTAACTTGACTTTCTGCATGTTTTTCCAGCTTGGTATCGTTGAAGAACTTGATACCAACTTGAGGAATTCCTAGTAATTTGCTGTACAGAGAGTGATAACTTCTGAGCTGGGTTTTCCTTTTATGTTTCCAAGTGCTTCCACTGGATGCTAAAATACTGAGAACTGTCATTTCACTGTTGTATGGAAAGAGCAGTCTTGCAGGAAACAAATCAGCCAACTTCAAGCTGTGTAATTGAGACAGAACTACAGTAGTTTTTCATTCTGGTTCATGGGATCACATCAATATATTTGCTGAGGCTAAAGCACTGGAAGCAAAAAGTTGAACATCAATGATAGCTATGTCTTATCACATTATAAAGTGTTAAACGTAATAAAGCATGAACATAGTTGCTAAAATGATGATATTAAAAGCAATGGGAACCATTCTTTGAAATCTAAGATTTAAACTAGGCTTATCTTTTTTAGAAAGATACATTAATTTCCTTTTTCATAAGAGTTTGTCTTGGCTTGCTGTTTTTCAGCCTTCAGAGATAGAAATGGAGTCGCAAGTCCATCTGTATGGACACACAGCAGAAATAACAAGCTTGTTTGTGTGCAAGCCATACAGTATAATGATAAGTGTCAGCAAAGATGGAACCTGCATAATATGGGATTTGAACAGGTACATGTGTATATATAACTCTTTCCCATAGCTTTCTTATAAATACAGATTTTCCCACTCTTGGGTACCTTTGCCCCTTTGAAGTTAGTTGAATTTGTTCTGTGTATATCTTATTGTGAAGTCAAACCTTTACTGGTTTTTTTTCCTCATAAAAGGTGCTAAAATTTTATAGTGAATATGAAAAATACCATAATTGTGCAAAATGTTGATTGAAATCAATGTAACTCTATCTAATATTTTCCTCAAAGGACCTTTTCTACGTTTGAGTCTGAAATTTAGGCTTGTTCCCTTTGTTTTCTTCAGGCTGTGCTATGTCCAGAGTCTGGCTGGACACAAGAGTCCTGTGACTGCAGTTTCAGCTAGTGAAACCACTGGTGATATTGCAACAGTTTGTGATTCAGGTATATTTGTCAGTCGAGAAAGTTATTTTGTCTTGCAGACCAAATAAATCATGAATTTTGTAATTAAATTAGTTATTGAGTGTGTATTCATCATCTGAGGATGCACTCATTCATACAGGAGCAACATTTTGCTTTTTTTTTTATATAGTAACATACAAATTTCTCCAGAAGTGATTAGGCAAGTGTTTGAATATAATGTAGAGATATGAAGGCCAACAGCTTGGTCTGTTTATAAAAAGACTTGAAATTTCAAAAATGCCTAGAAAACTCACATTTTTGATGTTGGCCGTTTCATTTTCACAGATATTTATTGTCAAGAGGTACAATTCTTCAGGGGAGTGCCTGAAATGTATTACAGAGCAAGAGGTATTAAAGGACAAGAGGACATTATTCTGGCAGTTTCAGAAAACTAAAATTTAGGGTTTTAAACTTACTTAGAGACTTTCAAGTACATTTCTATAGCTCACCAAACATTTTTTTTCCTGCAAAACATTATATTCTTTAATTAGTAAGGGACATTACATTTCCTTTTAAGACAATTCCTTTCAAGACAAAAGCAGTAATTGGGTTGTTAGTTCATTGATAGAATCAAATAATGCCAGATAACCAGGTAAGAGAACTGTGCTTGCTCTTTTGTAAGTGTTTTGCTAAAATGCAGGCTAAGGTATGAGTACCAACTGCTTAGATAGCTAGTATGAATTCCATCTTAGTGCCTTCCCTGTTAGTACAAGAAAATTGGTCATTAAATAAGTTCACATAGTGCTTTGTAAGTAAAATGTTCCATAAATAGGATGTGATGGCTTCTAAATCACTGCAGTGACTGGGTAGTTTGCATGCTTCCTGTCTCAGAGAGAGAGAAATAATTGCAGACATCACTCAGTCATTTAAACATTATGAACTCTCAAGAAGTTGAATTCTTTACCATGGAATATTTAAATATTATGGACTTAACTGTGGTCTAGATTTATTTTTTTAATACTCCCGTGCTGTGTTCTGTTGCAGTTGGAGGAGGCAGTGATTTGAGACTTTGGACAGTTAATGGTGATCTTGTTGGACACGTGCACTGCAGGGAAAGTATTTGCTCTGTTGCTTTCTCTAACCAGCCTGAAGGTGTGTCTGTCAATGTGATTGCAGGGGGCCTTGAAAATGGAGTTGTAAGGTAAGCATTTGAAATGTTTATTTATTAAAATGCTCTATCACTTAGGCTCACAGTTTGAGAGCATGTAGCCAAACACCATGCTGGTATTTGGCTTTAAAGAAGGTGGACAAGCTGTTACTCAGCTCCCAATCTTAGCAGTTGCTAAATAGATTGTTTATCACTGAAGTATTTGTAAAAGCAAGTGTGAAGAAAATGGCTTTCTCTTTCAGACTGTGGAGTACGTGGGACTTGAAGCCAGTACGAGAAATAACATTTTCAAAGTCAGCCAAACCTATTGTAAGGTAAAAAGATCTTAAATATACAATGAATGCATTTTTCTCTTTAGGGAAAAAAAAAAACAAACCAACAAATAAAACCACAATAAAGTACTCACAGAGTGTTAAACATGAAAATAGGAGGTAAACACCCATGTCTAAAAAGAGCAATGCAAACCTACTAATTATTCATGAAAGCAAAGTGAGCACAAGTGTGCTGTACTTGTAATGACAGTAATAACTAGCTTCTGCTGCTGGCAGATGGAATTAGCAGGATTCCCTTGAAAACTGAACCAGAACTACTCCTCTCATTTTTGACTTTTTTCCGTCAAAATCTGCGTTAAAATGAGATAATCTTAACTATGCCAGACTTAAATAGAAAGAATGTTTCTTCCTCAACATTAAATGAAAATGCTGCCTTTTCCATTTTTTCTGATGGTGGAGGAAGAGGCAAACTCAGATTAGCCTGAAAGCTGCCATTTTGGAGTGCTGGTGTAGCTTGTTTTCTCTGAGTCCCCTTGATTTAGATGATCCGAATTCTTGTGCCACAGTGTTTTTAGAATGTGGTAAAAGGACTGAGTCTTTGATATCCCCAGTGGTACAGTAGTCTGCACAAAGGTCTTAGAGTTATACCAAAATTTTATCTTAATGTTAGCATAGTAACATATGACCCTAAAAAATTTTGTTCAGACTGTTGGTAAAATACCATTTCAAATCCAAACTACCTTTTTTTTTAGAAATGAAAGAGATTGTCTATAGCAGTTATTGTCTTTGTTACCCTCTTTAAGCAGCATATTTCACAAAGCTTGTTGATAACGATTTAGTAGCTATTGAATAATTTAAAGTTTCCCGCTTAAATGTGACAGTAAATGGATGCTGACCTTCGTGCTCTCTAACATTACCCATGGCATGACTGAAGGGCTTTTCTAGCACTGTTACAGCTCAAGAAATGCCCATTTGAACAAAAGTCCTGTGCTGTGCCACGTAATCTGATGGATTTAGTTTCTGCCTTTGTCAGCAAAGCAAGTTCAGAGGGCGCTGAGCCGTGTTACAGAAAATCCTTCCTTTCAAAAACAGAAGGGAAGAGGGTAGGATTTTCTTCCTGCCCTTTGCTGTGACACTGCAAAGAAATGAGTATTAAACTGCAGGGGATGTTGAAGTGCTGAGCAAAGCTGCAGTTCAGCCTGTTTGGGTACAAATGGATAAGCAGGTATATGCAAACACATCGCTATGTTAGTGTAGGCACTGGGCCTCCTCTGACAGCTCATCTTTGTTGGCTGAACTGTCACGGGCTTTTTATGTCTTCTGGCATTATAAACAGCCACATTTGGTATAAAGATAGCCTCTTTCCTTGTTTTGCAGCCTTACGTTTTCCTGTGACGGCCATCACTTGTTCACAGCTAACAGTGACGGGAATGTCATCGCCTGGTGCCGCAAGGACCAGCAGCGCTTGAAGCTGCCCATGTTCTACTCCTTCCTCAGCAGCTACGCGGCTGGGTGACAGCGGGGCCTGCTGCTAACTCATGTCTCTGATGCACTTTAATCCAAATAGGCTATAGGAGCTCTTATTTAACTGGACTTTGCAGTACTTTGAATGTCTCTAAAATGACTGAATAGGTGGGGTTTTGTTTTTTTTAAAAAGAGCAGCCTAAGGTGGTTGTAAGATTGCGTATGTGCATGCACAAACTTGAAGCATATCCGAGTCAGCAGGAAGCTCTGGTCATATTATCCAATGCCAGCAAAGTGACTAAGAAATGCTCAATGCTGCAATATAGAACACCAACTGTATTTTTTTAAATCACTTCTTAGACAGAAGTATTTAAAAAAATTGATTATGCTTATTTCCCTTCTTAGTATGTAAAATATCAGCAGCATTCTGTAAATATCTATTCAAATGTCAGCATATGTATACCTGATTAGTTGAGTGTGGTATGGTTAGCTCTGGGATAAGCAATCCAAAACTTAAAAATCAACAACCACTTAAATTTGCTTTTTTTGAGAAGCAAAGAACTTAGTAGGTGCTTTTTGCACCATCTTATGGTATTGTAATCCTAAAAATCAAATTTCTGCTATCTTTGTATTTGTAATTTTTGCCATCCTCTCTGTTAATGTAATAGTCTTTGCAACAGATGACAATAAAATATTTGTCTTAGTGATGGGTGGACACCTCGTGGCATCATGAAACAGTGGTTAGATCACAATGCAGTGTGAACTCCCTAACTCTGACAGTTGGCTATCACAGTTCTGTGGCAGAACATCTATTATGTACACATACAGCTTATCTTCCAGAGCTCTAAAAAGAGGTGTTAAAGAAGGCACAGATGTGCTCCTGTTCTAGTGGCATTGAGGTTCAATACACTGTAAAATGTTTGAATCTAACTGCTTGAATAATCAATGTTCCTAAGCATCAGATGATTTGGAAAGGTTCACATAAATACACTGTGCAAGTTTTTTGTGTATTCCTGGGTGCTATTTTATGAGGGGGAAAAATAAGCCTCTGTCGTGAATGGCTTAACAAATTTGAAATCTTAGTCCACATCAAAAATTAGTATTTCATTTGATGGATTTGAAGACCTCTAAACCTGGCACCATGACTGAGTGCCTACTAGTCATGCAAATGATAAAGCAAGAATACTACGCAAGTCTGATGTAGTTACATTTTCCTTTTAAATTGCTTTGCTTTTTATCACTGACATGTTCTGCTATTGCCATTCAAACTGCTGTATCTTCTCATGTTTAAGGCTCATCTGCTTTCAGAACACTTTACCTGAAATTGTCAGGTTGTGACAAAGGTCACACACACCCATACAAGCAATCTTTACACTTCTTTTGAAAATTCCAAATAGTCTTTAGAAATTCTTGAGACTTCCTGGTTGGAGAACTTCTCAAACTAGAAAAACTTAAGAAAAATGTTCTCATAGTTCAAGACACAAAGGCTCATCATTGGTTCAATTAAGCAAGTGGCTGCATACTGTATGGATTGAGTTTTAAACTGCATATTATTGTAGCAGCATTGTGTGGCATAGCTTTAGTCATATTTTTCTCTGTCTAAATGTTAATGTAAGGTCCAAATAACAGACTGAAAAGCTTCCTGGCTCGTGTTGATGTGATGTGCTTTGTTTAAGAGAAAAAAGACAAACATTGTGGTTTTGGGGTGCTTTTGTGCTCCCTGTTTTGGGGTTTTGTTCACAAAGGCTTTATTTTTTATAAAGTAGAATTCCACTTGTTACAAACCAATATGCAAAACTGCTGGCCTTGTAAAGAGTGCAATATTATATATTTTTATGTAAAAGTAAAAATGATTTTTTGAAGCAAGGAATATTTATTCAGCTTAATATTCTGGAACTATTAAAATAACATTGCAATAGTGTCTGTGCATGATGTACTTAAATTTCCTGTAAATGTCACATTCCACACTGTATTTGTATATACACTGTCACATTGTTGGGTAATAAACAGATCTTTGTATCAAACCATTTTGAGATGATTAGAAACATGTTTTTGGCTCAGTTGCAACTTTCTTCTTTTAGGGAATCTTTCACACCTTCCTCCAGATCAGCTTCTGATGATTCCCTTGTCTTTCATATTTTAAAAATCATGAAATTGGAAGGTTCTGTTTATGGACTACATCCTGTGTCTGTCAGACTGAAGGTAGTGAGTGTAAGCTGGGAAGGGGGAAACTCCAGGCATATCACTTTGCACATGTGTCCTTCCTCTCCACAGGATGCATGACTAGAGCCTGGATGAAACGATGGCTCTCAAAGCAGAGACATTCCCCTTCCTTCCATCTGCCTTCTCACTGAAAACCTGTCTGAGCTGCAAAGGCAGATACGCAACTTCTCTGGATTCTCAGAAAGAGGGGTGGAAACTGAAAGTCTGGGATCTCTGGGATCTGACAGGATCTGAGGCTCTTTCTGTTGGAAGCCAGGGTTTGGGAGAGGTTCCTGGGGAAAAGGCCTGTCTATCTGATGGCAGGATTCTGTGGTAAATCCAGACCTAAATGTTCTGATAGTGGAGAGACATGGTCAGAAAGGGAAGGGGAGGCAATAGCTGGATATTCACTTGTGGTGGGGAGAGGGAGTCTCCAACCCATTACTGAAAGGGAACCCTGATCTTGCATTTAGAGATCCACTGCTTAGACAAACCCATGACAATGAACAGAAGGGGGGAAAAAAAGCCTGAACTGAATTAAGCAAAAATATAATAATAGTAGTGAAAGAAAACAGTGGAGCAGTGGGGAAAATATCACCTGGCTTGCTGCTAAAAAACCTTTAGTTTACCTTTTAGTTTCTTCATTCTTTCTTTTACTTAAAACTGTAATTTTTTTTTCCTTCTTGCATACGAACATGGAAGTCACACTTCCATATGCTGCTACTCTATCACAAAAATCAAACAATTGCTATTTAAAAGCTCTGCTTCCCTTGAAAAGTATCCACTGGAATATTTAAGCCTCTGTATGTACAGACACCTTTTTTTACTTTGCTTCTATATTAAGTTACAGACTACTGCCAAATGACTGCTGTTTAGAGATTTATTTGCCATTAGTGCTCTGGAGTGGGGTCAGAAAGGCACTGGTTTTGCATCGGGGTTTCTGTAATAGGCTCTGTTGTGTATTTCATAATTTTGAAAAAAGATTAAAAATGAAATGTGGCTGCTCTGATTAGACTCTTAAACTATTCTGGACTACACAGCAGAAAGTAGTCGAATAAAACAGGAGCTTGCTTACTGTTTCCAGCTTTGAGCTAGTATTCCCAGAAAAAAAGTTTAAACCCTGATTCTCTAATGCAATTGACTGAAGCCAGTGTAAGGCTCATTAGAGCCACGTTTGTGTATATTCAAGGCATAGAAATTTGTCTCAGCTGAATGGGTATTGCCTCCAGAACCTGTAGGAGAGACTCCTGGTTATGGTGGAAGGTAAGAGTTTGCAGATTTAAAAGAAGGCAATTTAAAAGAAGTATCTGCGTAGTATATAATGAAAATAGATTTTAAAGCAGCCATTTCTCAAAGCTTTATATTTTAACTGAAGTTATAAAATTGTTAGAATCCAGTGGTAAAATATTCTGATGACAATGGTCTCATGATTGGAACCATCTAATGTGCTGTTTGTCTCGCAGCATGTAAATGCTTTGTCTGTGAAGTGGGCCCTTTTGTTGACTGATGATGTGGTTGAACATGAATGAAAGAGCAGCAGTATAGGCCAGTGAGGTTTCCATCAGTCTCTGGAACTCTAATTTTGGGAAGCTTGTGAACTTACCTATTTATATTTAGTGATGTGTACCTTCTTCCTGTTGCATCTCCTACCAAGCCACTACCCCAAAAGCCATTGATTCAGTCTCAGAAGAGGCTGCCCTTGCTCCAAAGCACTTTTAAAATTAGGACTCTTCCTTTTTCTCTTCCATGTAGAAAATAAATGATACTTGGAAATTCTGCTCCATTATGATGGAATGAGAAAAAGTGCTGAGGGCAGGTAGGAGAAAACATACACCTGGCAGAGGAACAGCCATCTCACTGGGAAAAAATTAATGAGGCTCTGGTGATCCTGGCAATGGGTTATTGCAGCTGACAAAATTTTCAGTTAAAAATGTTAATTGGCCCTTTTAAATGCTGCTGACACATACAGCTTTTACAGAGAGAAGCACATAAAAATGCATCTATGAAGCTGAATTGTATTGTTCTGACATACTAGCCCTGACAAGGTGAGTGTAAGCAGCCCCTTTCCCGCAGCAGTTCCATTCCTCACGGCAGGCTTTTTCCATCATCCTCCTGTTGTTCGGTGTGAGGGCAGGACAGCCACTGTGGGTTCTCACCCCAACACCGGTGCCTTTTGGGCTTTGCTGTTTGATGTACAGCACTACAGGCTGGGGGCACAGGGGCTGGGAAATGGCCCGGTGGAAAAGGGCCTGGAGGTGCTGGTCAGCGCCCAGCTGGACACGAGCCGGCTGTGCCCAGGTGGCCGAGAAGGCCAATGGCACCCTGGCCTGGATCACCAAGGCCAGGGCAGTGACTGTACATTGCACTGCACTGGTGAGGCTGCACCTTGAGTGTTCCGTGTTTACTTTTGGGCCCCTCCGTTCAGGGAGGACACTGAGGTGCTGGAGCATGTCCAGAGAAGGGAAATTAACTTGAGGAACTCAGGTGCTTTGCGGAGTGGCTGCAGAGCTGGGGATGTTTAGCCCGGAGAAAAGGAAACTCGGGAGCCCTTGCCACTCTCTTAACAACAGCCGGAAAGGAGACTGTAGCCAGGCGGGGGCTACAGGTCGCAAATGATCTCAAGCCGTGCCAAAGGAGGTCCAGTTTCGACAGTCGGAGGAATTTATTCACGTAAAGGGTGATTAAACTTTGGAAAGGTTTGCCCGTGGGCGTGCTGGAGTCACTGTCCCCGGATATGTTTAAGGAAAGGCTGATATGGCACTTATCGCCATGGTCCATTTGAGAGAGTGGTGTTCGATCAGAGGCTGGACTCGATGATCTCAGTGATCTTTTCCAACCTAATGGATTTTGTTTCTGTGATCTGTGATTCTGTTTGAGAACACCTGGATGATCGCTTGATCCCTAGCGCCTGCTGGAGCCGGGGCAGGAGGCGGCTGCAGCAGGAATCCGGAGGGACGGGCAGGCGGAGCGTGAGGGCGGTGGCACCGGGGGCCGCCCCGCCCCGCCGCGCCATGTGCCACCGCCG
>VWYP01023816.1:212202-236765 GCA_013400435.1 Pycnonotus jocosus
GCGCCCGCACGGTGAGGGAGGGACCGGGCAGGGAGGGACACAGGGAGGGAGGGACAGCGGGAGGAGAGCCCGGGGGCCCGGGCGGGGCGCCCAGCGCAGGGCGGGTCGGGGTTTCCGCGGTGGGCGCTGTGTCCTGGGAAAGCCTCGGCCGCTCCGCCCGGCGGTCCCGTGGGCTGCTGCGGCTGGACGAGGGCCGGCGGCGGCCGCGCTAGCCGGAGTTTCCCAGTTACCCGCAGGATAACCCCGCGTCGGGCTTTGGGCTCTGTTGTCGCTGGCAGCGGCGGGGAACTCTCCTGATTCCTGATTCTTCTCCGGAACCCGCCCCGAGCCCAGGTATCCCTCGGGCGGAGGGGAGGGGATCTCTGCCCGGCGTGCTCGTTCGTGCTCCGGCAGCTGCCCGGGGCGAAGGCTCAGGGAAGTGGCCGCTTTTCCTGCTGGCTGGCCGGCGCTGGCGGAGGAGAAACTCCCGGTGCCCGGCTGCTGCTGGCGGTGATCGCTGATGTGCGGTGCTGGAGCTGCTGCACAGCAGAGCCATTAGGGCAGTGCAGTGAGACAGAAAACTCGGAATAACAACTTGAAAAACGCTTCTGCCCTGCAGGTGATGCAGTGCCGAGCTTCCCGGAGCCACTCTCGCTGCCTTGTAGGTTACAATTCTGTTCAAATCCGTTTTAAGCAGGGCTCAAGTGGAATAATCAAAATTCCCTGTGCATTTCTTTGAAAGCTCACAGCTATCTTTCAAAATTAGCTAAAGAGGTAAAACAGTAGCCAGGAATGATCTTTCTGCCTCAGACTTTCCAAATCTCTGATGGCTTGCTGAGCTATATGTTCACATAACCTGAATGCTGATGATAAATAATATTGCATGAAAAGATTGTCCTTGGGAAATATCACATTACTTCAGCCATTGCTTCCTTTGATTTTTTTTAATGGTGAGAAGCAAGATGATATTTTTAGATAAAAATTAGGGTATGGTGGCAAGGATTTGTGGAACTTGACGATTGGATTGCATATAGTACTGGATATGTTAGACAAGAACTGAGCTGTTGGAGTTTCACTGGTTTGCAGTTACATGAGAAGTTATTTTCAAAGTCACCACGTTTATGATATGAAAATTGCATTCTTTCCTTATCGTGAACAATAGTTCTTGCTTCTAATCATTCTACTTGTACTACTAAGCTTCTCTTTAGGAGATCGAGTGAAAAGCTGTAGTAATTTTCTTGTATTTCTTTGTGCAGCCATGAGATAAAGAAAGGGATTCCTTACCCTCCCTCTTTCTTTACAGAGCTACATCATGCTGTAAATCTTAGAGTAAGAACTGAGATAGCAGGGGAAGTTGGGTTTCTTTCCATTTCTCTTTTTTTTTTTTTTAATATATATGTATATGTATACCAGTTTGCCATCAAACATCTGTGAGACTGTAAATTTTGCTGTTTATGTTCCTGCAAGTGGATAATGAAATGTGTCGATCTTTCCTCAGTTTAGGATGTAATTTGCAGGTCATTATCCAGGGATGATTCCCTCTAATGTCACTGGGACTCAGTTGAATGATTAGGTTAAGTTTCCCATTGGGCTGTGTGGTCCAAGGAGTACAGAGCTTGTGTGGATAGTGTTCTTTGGAGCTGTCAACCCCAGGTTTTCTCATCTAGTAATTTCAGGTCCATCACTTTAGATTAAGGCAGCAATTTGTTTTAGGGCTCTTTAGATTGAATTCTAGAAGTCACTTTTATGGTGTGGCATTTTAAGATTGTGCTTGGAGCTAGAGGGGGGGGAAATTGCAGCTTTTCATCCCTGTTACTCGTAGAAATCCATCCCAAAGAGCTTGAAAATTCAATTTTGCTTTTTATGTGATTCAAGTTTTTAGACCTTCTGCATTTTACTAACAAGTATTTGTAATGTTTAGTAAGCGAAGGTTGCATTCCTTACCCCAGTGCAGCATCAAGCAATACCTGCAAATATTTATGCAGCTTTCTGCATTATCATAAGATAAATTTGCCTTTGAGGTGCTGTTGGGTACAATCATCCATTGTAAAAACAAAAAAGGAAGAGCTGCTCTTCACAAGCATTTTTAGGAACCCAGGAAATTAAGAACTTCAGCACACGTGAGTAATGTGCACCCAGAAAAAGGATGAAGTAAGGTAAACGAAACAAAAAGCCAGAAAATGCAGCTGGCTGGGAGGCTGTGGGTGCACAGCTTTCAGGAGTGATGCTTTAGGAAAGAGCTGTCTGGTGTGGGGTGCCAGTCAGCAGAAACTGCTTGGCTAAAAAAGGCTGTGTGGCTGCTGTCGCTGTTCTTTGTTAGCGCGGCCGGTGTTCCCCTAAAAGAAAAGAATCAATAGAGACCAGGTCAATGAACTCGGTGTGCTGCACAAAAACACGCTGGATAAATGAGCTCCTGTACCATCCAGGGCTGGGGGCTGCAGCAGTAGCGTGTAGGCTGCATGTAGGCTGCTGGTTAGCACAGTTACTGTAACTACAGTGATTATCGGGACCTGTGTGTGCCTCTATTGATACAACATAAAAACAGCCAGGAAGGAGCAGGAGCAAACCCAGCTGAGAATTTCTGGTTCAAAGGGTTTTAAGTAATTCAAATGATGGGGAGAAGTTACTCCTTTTAAACATCAAAAGCGACATGGCCAGCAGGTCAAGGGAGGTGATTCTGCCCCTCTACGCAGCTCTGGAGAGACCCCACCCTGCATCCAGCTCTGAGGTCCCCAGCATGGGAAGGACATTGACCTGTTGGAGTGAGTCCAGGGGAGGGACACCAGGATATCAAGGGGCTGGAGCACCTCTCCTATGAGGAATACCTTAAAGAGTTGGAATTGTTCATCCTAGAGAAGCAAAAGCTCTGATGAGACCTTAATGCAGCCTTTCAGTAATAAAAGGAGGCTTAAAAGACAAACTGGGGCAGAATTTTTAGCAGGGCCAGTTGTGAAAGGACAAAGGGTAAGGGTTTTGAACTAAAAGAGGGTTGTTTCAGACCAGATATAAGGAAAAAAAAATTACGGTGAGTATGGTGAAACACTGTAACAGGTTGCCCAGAGAAGCAATGGATGCCTCATCCCTGGAAACATTCCAGGTCGGCTTGGACAGGGCACTGAGCAACTTGTTATAGTAGATGATGTTGCTCGTTGCAGGGGCCTTGAACCTGGTGATCTTTAAAGGTGCCTTCCAACATAAACCATTCCATGATCCCATAGACTGCTCACCCAGGTCCAATATAATGATAAATGTTTCTTCCTGTGGGACTAAAGGCCTAGAGAATACTTGGACAGTTTAAGAGGAGTCATCTTAAGAGAGAGGATCAGATTCACTTGTCAGGCTGCAGCCTCAGATGAAACATATCCTGTGAGAGGATGTTTGAAGGAGAGGTTTCCTCACATTCCAGGGGATGGGTGTGTAATAGATTCCCTTGTAATTAAAATTTCTGTTCTCTCCAGAGCTTTATTTCTAAGTAACAATTATAGTTCATTAATAAATGTTAAGCTTAAGGTTATTATCATAGGTCCTAAGGAGAACAGAATCAAGTGTCATACAAAGCCTTGTCATGCAACAAGGACCTTTATCACAGCCTGGTTTGAAAGTGAGTACAATTCTTATTTGTCAACATCCCACCATATGTAACAGGGCCTTAAATAATGCACAGGTATGTACTGTGTTTGCAGACAGTGAGAGAAGGTAGAGGTATATGTAGCTTGGTATGTGAGGAGAAGTCAGTCTCACAAAGTTATGGAACCAGACCTGTCTGTAAAAAATTGAAATTAAATACTTAAATGGATGCTAAACACTTCCAGAAATATAGTAGTTAAATATTTAAATGCATGTAAAGGCCAAGGTTGGAGCAGGATTTGGAACAGAACAAATGTTTGTGCTTCAGAGTATAAACAAACCTTTTGCTGGGGATAAGTGGTAATTTTCTCCAGTGTCTGAAACACCTAGTGCCAGACTTTTTCTTTGTTTTTAAAGTTCTTATTTTTATGAAGCCTCATATTCTGGTTGTTTTCTGATGCTGGGAAATGCTTTATTTAATCCTTGTTCCTTAAATGCTTGAACACCGGCTGGAAGTACTATGAACAGTGTTCTTGCCAACTTTGTTGTAGCCTGTGACAGTTCAAATTTTCTAACTCTAATGTTTGTAGCTTTTACAGTATGAGTGAATGAATTGCCAGAAAAGCTTGGGAGATCTGGAATTCTCAGGACTGTTCAAGGAGTTGCAATTGCTTAATTCAGTTTAACTTAAACGTATGTGGCAAATGTAGAAAGGCCTCTGACTTGATTTAGCTTTGACTTTTTTGACTTTGTGATCATTACTGAGGTAGATGTGGAGATGATAAAATTTAAATGATTCGCTCTTGTGGGAGTATCATTTTGTAAACAAAGCTAAATGTGTTTGTTCTAATTTTTATGGATAGGTTGATACTTAAAAGTGAGGGGGTTGAGTCAAACAAGAAGTCCAGAGATGAGCTGTAATTCAGAACCTTCTCCTTTTGTGAATGTCTTGTATCCTTTCTGCTGTTTGGCTTTCCACTGCAAGTCAAAACACATCTCAAAATTGATTGGAGGCTGTGGCTTGGTTGTGGATTATCATACAGTACATGACATTTTATGCAAAGCCAGTTCCTCCACATGTATTCAGTCCTGTGCCTTGTGAGGAATATGAGTTAAAAAATTGTAAACAAAGATGAAGACAAAGAACCTGCTGTGTTCTGACATGATTTTATTTCGTCAGAGCACACAAGGGGGAAACTTGTGTTCCATTCAAATGACACATGTATATGCAGAGAACCTGTTCTTCATCTTGGCATATGTTAAAGCTCTTGTTTTGTTTGGCACAATTAATATATTTTAAAGTAGCATTTCTCTGCCTTGACTTATACTAGACTTGAAAGAAAAAAGATTCTATTGTTTCTTCAAATTAGTGTTGAGCATGGCTCACCATTGCATTTGTCTTCCACCATCCTGTTTTACAGCACAGGTTACTGATTTTTAGAAACAGTCTGTTTCATACCAGGCTGTGAGAAGAAACAACTGTCTTTGGCTTGTCTCTGAGCATTTGTGTTTTTCAAAATCAAAGTAGTTAAAAAGTTATTCCTCCGTTCTTTCTGTACTATGGATTGTGTACTTCTCTTGAGTCTAACCAGGGATGTTGTACATACAGGTTTTTTTACAAGAGCATTTCCAGTGTCCTACTTTATTTCCTGTTTGTATCTTACACCCCAGTGACTGGATCAGGTAAGTTATCAAGGTTCAAGAAGGGAAATTTGTGTGGTTCTAGGAGTTTGCTTCTTATCCAGAAATAAGCTGGAAGTATTCATTTTGAAAGGCTTGAGCCTAAAACTGCCGTGGTACCAGTACAAAATGCCTCCTTGTTTGTATTTTTCTCCTGTGTCCCGTCTGCCTCTTACACCCTGTGTCCTTTGCATTTTGCTGAGCTTTGTATTGGTTTCTGAGGCTTGGTGCCAGACTAATCTGGCTGCAGGTGGCACCTGTGGTAAGACCACAGCGGAATGTTGCCTGATTGAAGCTTCATCGTTCAGTCTTACTAGGTAATACAACTAGTCTGAGACCTGTCTGGGTCATCTGTATCCCATCATCTTTCCATGTGGCCTCAGACCAGCCTCCAGTGACTTCAGATAGTGACTGTTCCTTGTGCTGGGCCAGCGCTGCATGGAGGTGTCAGCACAAGGGGGTCTAACATGCAGACCACCTCTGGCATAAATATTGTGAGTTAGTCAAGGTCTGAATGTGGTCTCATTTGGTAACAGTGCTGAGGACTGCTGGATATTGGCTTGATTTACTCTTAATCCCTCAGGGAGCAGCAGTGCAACAGAACCAAACACTGACATACCTTACCAGGATGTCCCTTCCCAAGAGCTGCAGATCTCTTAAAAAAGAGAGCACTCCTATCCTGTAGAGTGTACAGTTCTGGGTTTAGTCATCTTTAGACTTTGCTGGGGTGTCTAAGGAAAACGTTGGAAACCTCTGCATTATTTCTTCTTAATCTGTTGTGTCATTTCTAAACTTCTTCTATCGGTGGTCAGAATTCTGACTCGTTCTCTGTCTTACAATTTCTCTCTGATGCTCGGTGAGAGCGGTGTGGCGTTCATTTCCACTGCACACATTTCTGAGCTTGTTTTGATGTTTCTAGGTGTAACTGGGGCGTGGAGCCAAACTGTGCAATGCCTGCAAGGTCTATTTGTGAACAGCTGTTCTGTGTTGGCAACAAGAACCAGGGCAACCATTTTCACACTGAAGTCATGGTCATGTGCTCTGCATTTGTATGTCATTTGCAGGATTCAGGCAGAATGCTGATGATTGAAGATGCAAATATATAATGCAATAAGGTGCCATGAAGCAAGAGAACAGAAATAAATTGTGTCTGCTTTGTATTTGTGACCAACAGCCTGCCAGTGCTGATGTGGTGGACAAGGGTTGGTTAGAGTTCACATAACTGTCCTCTCAGTGATTGCTGCACTTGCTACCTGTTCTTTAAATGGTCTCAACTTCCTCTCTTCCAGGAAAAGCAAAATGAAGGAACTGGTGTCAAACAGTACAACCAGTATTTCTCAAGCCAGGAAAGCTGTGGAGCAGTTAAAAATGGAGGCATACATGGATAGAATGAAGGTAAACTTGGACTTATTGTTGATATTTTGAATTCACTGACTGGTTTGTGGAACAGCATGCCTTTAATAATGCAGAAATCAAGAATCTGTGTTGAGCAATAAAACAATATTCAGTACTGTGAGTGAGTTACATACTGACTGGTGGGTTCTAGTGAAGCAATTTCCAAAGCCTAGCTTCAAGTCTGCTTCTGTGTGAGTGTCTGTTACGTTTGTCAAAAGTGGTATTTTGTGAAATACTTAAAATCAGCTGGTGGGTGCACAGGTGCTCTTCCTTGTCACCTGTAGCTAAATTTAAGTGCAGCTCTGGTTTCTTGGTTTTTCTCCTTTAAGAATTGGAATAAATCTTTGAGATATTGCAAAATTTTTGAATAATGATGAGACAAGCTGCTTTGCTTTGTCTTGTTTTAGTGCAGGTGTCACTGGACAAAACATGTGTATGATTGCAGTGTGCAGTTACGATTCTTCACGCTTGACAGCATGTATGTGAAAATTTAGTTTCATCATGCCTCTAAAGACATGTGGATTAAATAGTATCGTCAAAGGCACTATTAAAAAGAGGTTTTCAGTTTTTTTAACCAAAAAATCCTGTGGATTATTATTGCATGCCATTCTGCTTTCCACTTGGCTAAAATTTTGTGAAATATCAAGCACCCAGAAGCTAATAATGCCATAAAACTTTTTAAGAAAGCAATGCTCATTTCTTTTGCTCTCTGCCTCTGAAAATAGGGAATAAAAATAGGGAAGAAGTTTTTAGTCTTTACATCTTTAAAAAGTAATGCATTAAAATTGCCCAGTTCTCTGCAAACAACTGTAACCGTGTTGTTACAAACTGTAACTGAGATTATTAAGTCAGTAGGACAATTTAGAAATGTTGTACATTAAAATCTTCACGTAGTCTTAACTCGGTCTGTTTGTCCATCCGTCCTGCGTGCTAAAAGTCTGCACGTAGTCAGCATGGGCATGGTCTCAGATCACAAACTCACCAGCTGGAAAAGCAGTATTTATAATTCAGAAACATTAGCACAATTCATGGGTGGTCAGTCTTGCTCACATGAAAAAAGACATTTCAGTCACTCTGTTTTGTGGCAGTTTTTAGCAATGTCTTGTAAGACCATTGAATTTGCAAAAGTAGTTTCTCTATTTCATACTGTGTCACAAATTCATCACATAAGCTGTTCACAGGGACAGGTGTTTGTTTCCTGCAGTAAAAGAAGGTCTGCTTTGGTTAGTCCCAACTCAGGTCATATTGCAGCTGCATGAACAGAACTGACAAGGGAGAGTGTGGGTGGCAGAGGAAAGGGTTGGAAAAATATGGCCCAGTTTACTGGCATTTGAAATACTTAGTGGATTGTCTTAAACTTGCTTCCATATATACAGTGGTAACTGTCACGTTCCACATCATTAGGTCAATTATGCAAATAACTTCATTAGTTAGGTGTGTAACATTCTTAATTACATATGCAAAAAAGACATAGCTGCAAGAAAGACATAGGTTATTTTTACAGCCAGTTTAATTTAAACAAACACAGTTATTAGCAAATGTGGCAGACCTAAAAAACACGTAGCTTGAAAGTGCAATTATTTCACCCTTTGAAACAGCCTGGGACCAAAAACACACCAAAGAAAATCTGACATGTTTCAGAATTGTGAGGGTATCTATACTGACATAAAACAAATCTAACTTTTTGAAATGCCTTGATTTCTAGAATTTCTTTGAACAAGCATATGAGGGATTGTGAGAAGCGGTTGATTGGCTTTTTATTCCTTCAAAATGTGCTTGGCTTTTTAATCTTGAATCAGTTAAGTGTGTGCTTCAGCACAGCCATATTTTACCAAGAGACTTTCCAATGGTTTCAACAAGAGATTTCAAGTTCTCAAGTCATCACTCTAAAGGCAGATAAATAAACTTACTTCCTTTTTTTCTGGAGTTTTGCATCTGATTAAACTAGTTAGACATTTAACAAAAGATCAGGGCTTTCCAAATAATTTAATTAAACCCTCTTTTGCAAATAGCTATAGCTATTGCGAGTTGTTATTGCCACAACAGGGAAGACCACAGTGCTACCATTGAAGAGGTGTCTGTGTTACTGATTGGGAAAATCAGAAGTTCCAGTTTATTTTTCTACTACAAAGGCACTTTGTTTCCCATGCACAGTAGCTGCTGTAAGCAGCAAGATTTAGATCTGCTCAATTAAAATGTTGTAGTTAAAAGTACGTTAATAGTTGCAGACTCCCCACTGTGTTCTGGATTTTTCAGCTAATTTAAGAAGTCCAATTAAGTCCTCTAGCCAGTCAGAGCAGCAAAGCAGTGCTGTGTTCTGAGGTTCCACAAATACAACCCACTGCTGAGGTGTGAAAGAAACTAGACAACTCAAAAGAGGAGGATGGAGTTCTTGTGTATTGATTAGTAGTTGGAAGGAGGATTACTGTGGGTTTTTTTGTAAACTGTAGGAATCCCAGAAGAATCACAACAGAACCTGCCTTACCTGGCAAATTAACAGCTAGAGTTACAATGGAGAAGTAAGTAGGAAGCTGGAAATGCAGATTCCAAGCTAGGAAATACTAAAGTAAATCAGATGAACAGTGGCCTTATGACTAGTAGAATAATGTGTCTTCTAAATATGCTAGCAGTAAAACTGAGAAAGCAAAGTTAGTATTGGTGTTTATCAGAGTTGTCCTCAGAATAAAGCTTTTCTCTTTGCAACCAGAAAAGCAAGAATGCTCTGACATTTAAGACCCTTGGCAAATCATTCCATTTTCTTTCTCCTTAGGAAGACAGAAAGTGTTCCTAGCTGGTCCTGAATAGTGTTGGGAGATGACTGGTGAGAATGCCAATAAATGTGTGTGAATCTCTTTGTTTTAGATGTAAAAGATACATCTAAAACATCTTGGGTGTTGTAGCAAGGATGGTAATTAGTCACAATCCATGACAAGGCAGAAGACACTGTAATTGCAGCATTCTGCCCTGTCACTGAAGCTTATAATCATTAGTGCAGCTCACAGGATGTTCTAGCTGGCAGTTTTTATCACCTCTGCTATTCTGAAATACAATGGTAAAATTTCACAGTCCTCCTGAGATTAATTCTTTAAAGCATCAGTGTTGAGTGTTTTGTTGGATTTTTTCCCCCTTTTGTTAATTTGATAACCAGATGTGGTTTTTGCTACAGAGAGTAGAAGTAATGATCTCACAAAATGTGAGATCAGTGTGATACCTATATATTCCATCTCTTCTAATCCATATACCTTAAAAGGTTCTTTAAAAATGAAATGTTAACTTTCTGATAGAATTCATCAATCAAACTGGAGTCTGATTTTTTCTTTAGCCACTTCTGCAATGTGTATAAATTACTTTGGATTTGCAGACCAAGCCGTATTGCGTAGGAAAGCTGACATGATAAATGTGTTAGCTTCATTTGAATATTCAAATCACATGCATTTATTTTAATTCTTAGGAAAAGCTATTTTGAAGCTGTCCAGCAATGTTCAGCTACAAATAACCCCAAAGGCAAGCTAGGATAGAGTGGGCTCCATTTAACTCTTCTATGGCACAAGGTGGTGATCAGCCCATCAATACGGACAGCACAGCCCGCAGCCCTGGCTGTGGAGCACCTCTGGGTGCTGCCTGTGCCAGAGCATCTATCCCTGCTGGAGCTTTGGTGCCATGCTCAGTGCACAGGCCTTCCAGCACTGCTCTTCCCAATAATGACACTGAGCAGGAAACTTGCTGGAGGCAATATTGTATTTTGCTCTTTTTTGGGCCACAGGTCTGACTTTGCCAGCACTGCCACGGGAACTTGTGTTTTCATTGCTCCTGGACTGTGATCAGCTCATTTAACTCCCTGTTGTGAATGGTCATTATTCCACTGTGCAGACCTAAGTTACTCTACTTTTAGTGAAGAAATGGTTATAATTCTCTTTTATGGCTACTATAATCCTGGTGGGAGGGTTTTCCCTCTCAAAACCTTTTATTTGTTCAAAGGATGAAAATATATGGCCTAGTGCAGGTTTCCTTTGTGACAATGATCACGTTCCTCAGTTTCTTGTTGCAGGTTTGTTTTTAAATAAATTGTACTGTATGGTTTGTTTAAAAGCAAACTAAAATGTGACACTAATTAAACACTGTGACATTGAAGGAAGGGTTTCTCTTCACAGAAAGGGGAGATAGGGCACTGGAGTGGGGTGCCCAGGCAGGTGGTGGAGTTGCCATCCCTGGAATTAAGAAAAGACTGGAGTGGCACCAAGTGCCATGTCTAGTTGACATGGTGATGTTAGGTCAAAGGCTGGACTTGATAATTTGAAAGGTCTTTTCCAACCCAGGTGATTCTGTGAATGTATCACTCTGCTTCACAACATTCCTACCAGCATTACAGGACAAGTTAGATACAAAAATGTATGTTGAGCTTTTTCTAGTGAAACACCCTTTCNTTTTTTTTTGTTATATCATATCAAAGCACAGCAATACATAGAGAAACAGGAAATTATATTATTGGGTTTACCCTTTCTAAGAATGAGGTCTGAAACTGTACTGCTCTTCCATTGAATGAAAAGCAATATGCCTGGGCTGATGCTGCTTATCCATGCGTGGAACAAACAAGATCATCACAGGAAAATCATTACAATCCTTTGCACTTTGAGGTCTGTAACTTTCCACACTTTTTTTTTTTTTTTTTAAACCTGCTCCCTTCTTGAGAAGCACTGATACTTGTTAACATCTCTTCTGATTTGTTCAGTTTTCTGTTTCACCTGTGCCCAGCAGCCTTCTGTTCACATGTAATGTCTCTGCCACTCTTTTGTCTTACAGGCCAATTCAAAGACAAACTAATTTTAAATAACCTTAACACTCTTATTTCCTCCATCAGGGGGATAGTCTACACTGGGGTGCCAACCACAGGTTCTCCATAGGTTTAAGCATTCTATTAAGGCATACAGAAATTAAAAATAAAGAAAATAAAGAAAATAAAGAAATAAAGAGCCTGTAACTGTCTTCAGAAGTTCATTCAAATTTCATGCAGATTCTGATTCAATACCCATTGATGTCATAGGCTTAATCTGAAGCTTGCTATGGACTGGGTTCATGTCAAAGCAAGTAGGGTGTGGGGAAGCTTAAAGCTAACACTGATGACACACCTGCTAGAAAAAGACCAGAAATGAGATCTGTTTCTTCTCTTCACTCTAGTTGTGCAAACTTGCTGACCTCGGTGTTTGACAGGGACAAGCTGTGATGGTGCTCAAGGAAAGACTTCTTTGTAAAGACTCCAGAATTCATTTTCTCAGCTATCAGAATATTGGAAACTCAATAATCCACCAAAGCAAAGAGATACACATAGCTGTGAATATCTTACTGACTGAACAAAACAACAACAACAAAAAAGTTGTATATACTTTCTAAATTCCTGAAAAAATAAATGAGTCACTATGGCCTACTGCCACCAGTATTCTTATGGCACAAAGCTGCAAAAATTACGAGGTTTAATATTTCATTTTTCATTTAATGCAAAATAGCTTGCATTGCAAATATTCAAACACTGCTACATTTTTGTATGTATTTGTATTTTTGTAGACTTTCAGTAAGCATTAACCCATGTTCTGAATTTGGAGAATTATTGAGAATTATTTATTTTAGAAGTATAAAAATATTAAGTTGAAAAATATTAAGGTAGTACTCAAGTTTAAATGAATGCTGTGAATAAAGGATTACTTATAGTAATTTGCTGAGCAGAAAACATTAGTCTTGCTTCATTGAAAAGAGCAGTGTTTAGCTTAAATGAGAGCTATGACATGGTTTGTTTCCTGATTTTTAATCCCATAGTCATGTGCCTGAATAACTTTTTATTTTGCAACCAGAGGAGCAAAGGGTAGAAGGGAGAGTGTGTGGAGAAAACCTTAAAGTCAATGAATGGGAGTAAGAGATGAAGCAGGTTTCTCTACAGAAACAGACACTTCAAGGAGAATCCTTATTGGTTATGGGTGGTTAACATATAAATGTTTTAATGACTATGTGCTCCTGACCTCCTTTTGATGGAGAGGAACAGCTTGATGTGGATGATATCAATTGATACCATCTATGTCACTATGTTACATAAAATGTATGTAAGGATTACTAGGTCTAGGAAGAGTAAATTGAGAGATATGTCTTATATTTAAAGCATAAAGCAATGTATTCTCAATGATAGCTTCCATTATCATTTGTTCTATGAAAAATGTTTATGCAATCCAGATTGGTTCAGAATTAAGTGTTACAGTAGTTCTCTCTTCTCTTCTATTAGGTATCCAAGGCTGCAGCAGATTTATTGGCATATTGTGATGCACACATTGGAGAAGATCCCCTTATTATTCCTGTACCTGCATCTGAAAATCCCTTTAGGGAGAAGAAACTCTTTTGTACTATCCTTTGAGTCAGTTTTCAATTAAAAATGTCATCTGCTAAAACTTGGTGTAAGTGTTGCATGCTGTTAGCATTCTTCTTCTTCAGATGTCAATAATTACCCCATAACTACAATATTTTTGGAGGGTAGTGCAATTTCTGCTAAAAAAAAAAAAACCCGAATAAAAAACCCAACCAAAAAACCTCCCAACTTTTAAGAATTCAAGATAATGCTTATCTTTCAGAGCAATGTACAAGTTTAACTTCAGTTCTTCATAATTATTCTTTTGGTCTGAATGAAAAGATCAAGTACAGTATCAAATTGTAGGTATCTTTGCCAGTCATAGATTTTTCTGGGACCTAAATGAGTCATACCAATTCTTGAAGCTATTTTTAGCATTCTTATTTTCTTTGGAAGGTGAATTCAATTCAATTGCCTTTACAAATTTCTATCTAAAGAGAGTAGTGTGACCTTTTCCTCAAGTAGCACTTATTTAGGAACAAGTCCCAGTGATTTACAATGTTTAGAGTGATTGGTCTTATACAGTTAGTGGTGTCTATAAATATGTTTTCTGAAGACTGTAAGAAACTTGACTACAACAACAATCCTAGTAGAGTGTCGTTGTAGCTACAAGCAGAATGAAGATGTATAGTCACACACCAGGATTGCATCAATAAAACTGTAGAAAATTATGTGGTTTTTTTGTATCTTATTTTGAATGATAATGATTTAAATTATCTAGAAAGTACACTGAACTGTGAAATAAGTGTTCCTGAATGTTTCAGTGGGGGGTGTAAAAGTGCTCTGCACAGCACAGGGAGGGGGGAATTACATTTTCTGAGCAGCCCTCTACATGCTTTTGCCCATGAGAGTAGGACATTATGGGGATGGAGAGTAATGGTAAATAAATGTTGTTCTAGGATATGCAGTGAGGCCACCGTGCTGTTGACAGCCACTATGTTTGTGTATTTTGTGGCCACAGATTAGTTAAGTTGTCAGCAAGTAATTTGTGGAGGTTCTGGGGCTTTTTTTTTGTTTCAACTTTAAAGTGCAATGAGAGGAAAAGAATAAGGTGTGAAATAAGGCTGCCTTCTTCATTAAACAAAACTAAGCACATACAAGGCACCTGATGGAAGCAACTGTTACTTTACAGACTTTTTTTTTTCCTGTTCTTCTCCTTATTTAAAAAAAAAAAAAAAAAAAAAAAGCTTTNAAAAAAAAAGAAAGCTCTTTTCCAATCTGATGCATTAGGACAGTTGTCTCACTGCAGTACCTGATATGTACAGTGTATCAGCCAGCCCCATAAGGCAGGAGATAATTTTGTTGGAGAACTGCACCAGTCTGAGCTGAGACTCTGAACAGCCACTCATAACAGATCAAGCTTCCTCCGTTCCTCTGCACAAACTTGTATTCCATAAACATCTTAAATACCTGCAAGGCAAAAAACTAACTGAGGAATTGAGAGCCTTGGGATATTCTTAAATGCTGAATTTAGATGCTAAAAAGGGCTGCTTGGTGAACAAAGCCATGTGCATTTCCCCCAAAGTGCATGTACCCTCTCCAGCTTATTTTTAGCAATTTCCATCGATGTCTATTGTAGTGTTTTGTGCAGTGGCAACACAAAATGTCTGCATTGGACAGGGTTTGTTTTCTTTGCCACTCAGCTTGCATTATGAGCCTCGCCTGACTGTGTTCAGCTGCTGGTGTGGGCACATGAGACAGGGGGCTTTGGATGGTGCTTCTGCTGCTGGCAGAACTCACCTCACATCTCTCATGCAATATTATTGTAAAAAACCCCTACATAACTATAGTCCTTTTTAACCAATAGGCTTTTGGAATGCCTTTCATTCAAAGATTTGGTTTTTGAACTGGGCAGTGGAAGACATCAGTGTCTTAGCAGGCTTGACATACCTATGCTGAAAAACATTCAAGTGTCTTGAACAGGTTTTATTTTTGGTAGGCGCATCCTTGGTTCCTATTTCAAAGTTTTCATCTTAAGAATTCCATTCCCAACTTTTAACAGGAATATTTCTTAATGTATGGTGTGTTTTTATTTTGGGGGTACAGAAATAGGGTTGAGCTAACAGAGCTATTTTATTGACAGCGAAATAAAAAAAAAAAAGGCTTTCTGAAAATATTTATTAAAAAAGAGCAACAAAATGCTTAATAAGGTTCTTTAGGGAATCCTTCCTACAGTGTACATGATTTGGTAACTGCTCTGATCACCATGGCAACATTTTCATTTGTCCTTCCGCATGTATGGTTTTAACTGGAACAGCATGGGAGGAGAATATAGGGCATACAGCTTTATTCTCAAAGGCTTTGTAACAACTTGCATTTGTGGCTCATCATTAACACTCCCATCTAAAATAACAAAATTGCCACAGCTTATTACAGTATTGCAAACAGCTTGCTTTCTGTTTCCAACTGGGGTTAGTGTCTGACATCCTAAGATTTAAACAGTTCAATGCTTTTGAGCATCTCTGGTTATAAGAGCTGCATTTACAAAAAAAATCCAGAATTATTATTCACAAGAGGAGAATGTCATTCTTTTGATCTTCAGGTTTTTCTCCAAATTTTTTTTTCAAGGAGTTGTGAATGTGTTGGAGTTACCATGTTTGTGGCTTCTTTCATCAATTCATAAATTTCAGTAGGTTAAAAAAAAAGAGAATGTATCTATTAAGATGATTTCATGCTTCTAATTTTTTAAAAAAAGAAATACATGGAATACCATAAAGTGCATATTTATGTTAGCAGATGTCTATAATGTGTTTGAAGAGGTTAAACTGTAGAAGCATAATGTCTTACTGGAAAACAGAACAGCTTTCTTTATTATCCTTGGGTCTTATTTACCAGTTCCTTGAATGAAGATATACTACTGGAAAATTAGTAATTTGAAGGGGAAAAGGGTGAGGTGAACTTGGAAGATCAGCACTTCAAAAAAAATTGTAACAGCTTTGGATTGCATACAAATATATTACTTTCCTTAAGAATACCATCAAAAAATTGACTCTCTGAAAAAGAATGGCATCATCTGGTTCATTTTTTTTAATGCCAGCTTGATCCACAAATCAACATTTAAAAGAATATATTTTCCTCCAATTCCAGCAAACGATAAAGTGTCTTTGTCATTATTATATTTTGTGCTGCTTTGACCTTTGAGGAGGTTTGGATAATCTGCTATTGATACTTGAGTTTCATGCTTAAGCATCTTCCCTCAGCTCTACACAAAAATATCTCAATGATTTTGTACATTTTTCTAAATAATGAATACATATTATATCATGAAGTATAGAATGATATATATATTTAAAAAAACAGCTCTCCAAAAGGTGGGTTTATCTAACAGAAAGGTTTCCTACAGGCTGAAGCAATGAGTTTATATTTTCATCAAATGGTCGGATTTGATTCCTGCTAATTTCAATGAAAACAAACCCAGACCTGCTGCCATTGTAATGCTGTACTGCTCTCTCTCTCTGTTTCATTTCATGTGCCATTAGGCTTGTTTATTTGTAGTTCAGGCCCAAAAAGCAAGGGGTGCTCTCTTTTCACTGTGTGAGTTGGGGCTGTCATCTCACCGAGTGAGAACTTCAGAACAGAATTGCATGCAAGGGGGTTTTGACATGTTATGAGTAATCCTTTCTTCATATCCCAACTCTTGCTGCTCTGATGACATGAGAGTTCCCAGTGGATTGGTGGTAAATTCTAATGTCTTAGTAGCACACGTGGGGCTGGCTGTTTTGCCTCTGTCAGATTCATCTCCTTGGTTTACTTTGAATTTAAGATGCTACCATTTCAATCCTAAAAACTATTTTCCTCCTCTCTATTATATACTAAATTACCTTTCTTTGCTTCCTATATCATAGGGTAGGGTAGGCTGTAGCAGGGTGCTTGGCTGGTGCTGATAGGCAAATTTTTTAAGCTAACCTCTATGAAATTATGGTCAAAGGAGTAGAAAAAATATGGAGGGAAGTTTAAACTAAGCTATTCTACATCACACCATAGGTTAAAATAAATTCAACCTTTGCTGTCTGTGGCACTAAGGTAAACAATTATTCATAAGGATGTTGTAACCAGACATTTTTGCAGTGACTTACAGCAGGATCAGCTCCAACAGAAGGAAAGAACACTTTGGGAAGAGTCTTTAAAGGTGCATATTAAAGCCTGAACTTCAATAAGGTAGTCATTTACCCAGCTGGATTTCTGATGTCAAAGGAGTAACAAAATATGCGCTTTGAGAGAACCTGATTATATAGTTTTTCCTATCTCTTCATTACATAGGGATAAAAATCTGTATATATAATTATCCTAGAAAATGCCATAATTATGACTGCCCTTTGGATCTGCATCAGAATAAAGATTTTTCTCTTCAAGGAGACTAAACAAAACTTGGGGGAGGATTGGTTCCTAGGAAATACAGGCTTGTTTCACTGAAAACTAATACTTAAAGTCATTAGACTGACTTAAATAGTAATGTGTGAAAAATAGTGTGCAAACGTACCAGAATAAGTGTTACATAAAATTTTATGGGCACCTGCACATTTAATCTTCAGGTAAATAATGTACATTTGCATCTCATTTAATCCAGCTTTATAGCACTATTAAATTAAGTACAGCCATGAATACCAGAACTGGTATGGGAACAGCTTTTCTGTCTGTTAGAGGAAGATGTACGTCTGAGTTTGTCAAGTACATTTACACCACTCACGCTTGTGAACAAACAAAATGAGCAGCTTTACCCTAAAATTGGGTCTTGTCTTTTCCAAATTCCTATTACAAGTAGAAACTGCACAGGCTCGTCTATTACTGCCACCTACTGATGAAGTGATAAATAGCCGACCGAGACAAAAAAATACCAATACCAACGAGTAATGACCAAATTAATACAGAAACTGTCTGAAACAGAGAGCGAGCACTCCTGTTTTTGTGGGCTGCGTTGTGTAAGATTTCACCTGGCACTGGGGCACTGCTGCACTGCTGGGGTGCAGTTAAACCTCATGCTTCAGTTCCAGACTGCTCAGTTTAGGAAGACACAAAAGACAGATACATTATTTGCCCAAATAGGTCAAATTTGGCTAAAAATGCCTTCAAAATTTGGGGAAGTCATTGCGTGTATCAGCTGGAGCTCATTGTTCAGTTTGACTCAGATGCCTGTTCCTCAGTGCTGCTGAGACCCCAGCTGTGCCCTTTGCTCCCTGGAGCAGGTGAGGAGGCTGCCAACAGCAGTAAGGCTCAGCTCTAGGCCTGAGAGAACACCCAACAGCTCTCACTGACTGCTGCTCTGTTCCTTCACACTCAAACTTCACTCTGTCTGTTGGATGT
Source organism: Pycnonotus jocosus (assembly GCA_013400435.1). NCBI lineage: Eukaryota > Metazoa > Chordata > Aves > Passeriformes > Pycnonotidae > Pycnonotus > Pycnonotus jocosus. The sequence continues at coordinate 230,510 of VWYP01023816.1, forward strand.
TTTATTTCAGGGGTGGGGGCTCTTCTCCAGTTACTGGAGTCTGGGCCAAATACTTCCTCATATGCCACAGCATAATAATACAGCCAGAACAGAGCTTAGGCCACTTAGGCTACTTATGCTTAGAATGGCATTTTATGGAAAATACACTGGGCATGGCACAAGGATGTGTTTCAAAAGATCACCCATTCCACAAAAGCATATTGGTCATGTAGCTTCTCACTGTACCAAACCCTCTTGTGTCTTTGAGCTTTAGGTGGCATCCTTGAGGCCTTCATGAACTCTCTCTATGGCATACTTTAAGGACATGCACACATTTTCAGCAAAAGGAAGGAATAAGCCATACTTTATAGAAAAGAAGCATTGTGACTTTTTAAAAACCTTTGAAGTAGCAGTATCTTTAAAGATACTGACAGTGTTAACAATCTGTCTCTGGCGAGTGTGGCTCACATGACTTTTTATCTTTAACTTTCTTGTTGCAAAAACTCTTCACTAGAGTGGGTTCCTGTCTGAGAGGCTCCTCCCTGGAGAGCATACCAGCTTTCATCCTACTCATCAGAACACAATACACAGATTTCCAATATATTTACCTGCAGTGCCAATAGGAATGTGTCAGTTGTACCCTTAAAAGATCAAGTAACCAAACTTCAGGTGCTGAAATTCTCGAGAAAATATTCTCTACAGAAACTTTGGGAATATAAAGAATGTTATAGAGAGCAGCCTTTCTGATGTCTTCTTTCTCAGCCTTTACGTGCTCTTTTTGTACAGAGAGTTTGCTTCACACTCTGGAAAATTACTACAGAAAGCAACTATGAAATAGAAATTAGAAGGCCATAAAAGTGATTACATTTCTTTACAGTTCTGTCCATACCACCTAAACAAATACTTGCAACAGGGATGTGAATATCTTTGAGGATATTTAAACAGAATCTGGATAAATGAAAAAAATTACATTAAAAGATCATTAAAGAGGCCAAGTTAAGCACTTGTTTAAGAAATGTCAGAGGTAGGTTTCTTTATGCATATTCCATTTGCTTCTCTCATTTGTATGTATTACTATCCCAGATCGCCACTGCAGGAATTCCCACAAGGCACAGCATAGGCAGTGCTCAGTTAATGAGCAGTTAGTCAGTACTATTTTGGTGTTGTTATTCATTGTGTAGCCCCAGGCCTGATTTACTCACAAATTCTGCTTTCCATGTAGAACTGTTCCCTGATGAGCTTCTCTGTGGTGCTTATCACGAGTTGCTTCACAAAGTATCTCCACAGTATCCTGGAGGAATATGAGGGAGGAACTATTTGCATCTTACAGTGGGAAGCTGAGGCAGAGCCCGGACAGATTGTGAGTACCTGCTGCTCCAGAGTTAGCTCTTTCAACACTTCACACAATGTTCCCACTTGCTCAGCCATCAGCTCTGAGTCCTCAGCTCTGCAAACTGGAATGCCTTTTACAAGACAAACACACAGAAACTACAGGGGGAAAAAAGGTAACATGAAAGATTTAGCTCTGTGATTTTCCTGGTCTTGTCAGTTCTCCCAAGCAGCAATGACCCTTAGCCTTGTAACCCCTGTTTTGTGATCCCACCTCACTGACTTTGCACTTGCTGCAACAAATGAAGCAGCCACCTGGTGCTTTCTCCAGCAGAGTACATCCATCCTAGGGCAAGGTAAGCACCATAATTGGAAAACAGTAAGAGGCCATGTAAATTATTTAAAATAAATACAGACTGAATATTATCTATCCAGTGATAGATAATAATGAAATGATAAACAATGTTGTGGCCAATTTGCTTTGCAATCCCCCAACATCTTACCTCTTTACGAGGCATGTGATTAAAAAGTGTATTTGCTGTTGTAGGCCTCTGCAGGACTTCCTACAAATCTTATTCTCTTCTGTACGTGCATCCTGAACTCTTGGTGCCACTTGCTAAAAATAACTGTATTCTAGCTGCACATGAAATAGCTCACCCCACCAGCTGGCTGCTGCCTGATTATTGGATATTTGATGTCCTACATCTCTGTGAGACATTCCCTTTTGCTCTCTGAGCTGTGCTTGTCAAGATTTAGCTGCTGCCATATGGGTGGTTTTGAGTCCATTTCTGTTTTTGATTGTCGTGAAGATGCCAAGGAGTCAACTTAGACTGTAAAATTTATTATTGCTATATTGGTAAGTTTGGATAACTGTGACCTAATTCAGCAAAATTTAAAGCTACTCACCCAAACAGAAGACAAGAACTTGCAAAAACTTAATTAAAAAAAAAAAAGGCTCAGCAAAATAATAGACAAATAATTTTAAACAAAACTTCCTTAACTGGAAGTTAACTCATAGAATGTTAAGTGGAAAAATTAAGAAGATCATACTGTGTACTACTGAAAAGCATTTAAAGAATAATGCAGTCATCAGACACAGTCAATATGGGTTCTCAAAAGGAAAGTTCTGTTTAACTAATTTGATCTGCTTCTGTGATAAGGTCACTGCCTTGTGGATGAAGGGAAGGAGGTGGATGAAGTTTTTCTGGATTTTAGTGAGGCTTTTGATACTGTCTCTCACAGCACCCTTCTGAACAAGTTATCCAGCAGTGGGTTGAGCAGATTATTGATGTACTGAGTGAAGAACTGGCTGGAGGGCAGGCAGAGCTCAAAGGGCTGCAGTGAAAGGGGCCACATCTGGCTGGTGACCAGGGAGGTTTCTCAGGGCTCATGTCTAGAGCCAGTTCTGTTTAATTCATTTATCAACGACCTGGATGCAGGAGCTGAGCACACCAGTAACAGATCTGCTGGTGACACCAAACTGGGAGGTGCTGTTGACTCTGTAGGAGGCTTTACAGAAGAATCTAGATAGATTGGAACACTGGGTAGTGATTAATGGGATGAAATTTAACAAGCAAAATGCCAGATCCTGCACCTGGGATGGAGTAACACTAGGCACTCCCACCAGAGTCTGGGAACTCCTCTGCACCTGCACTTCATTGGATCAGAAAGCTGAAAGGAGAAGCAGTAAGACATTTCTTCTGTTTGGGAAGATAAGCAAAATCTATTTCTTATAAGGACCCTAAGCAAGGTAAGGAAAGGATTGATAAATCCTCAATAGTGAATCTGTTTAGATTATGAGCATTGGAAAAAGAATAAAACACATCCTTGGGGTGCAAATTTACAATCCTTAAATTTAATAAAGTCCTTCACACCCTGATCTGTAATCTCTTTTAATATTTTGTCTTTAAAAAACTAAGAGCATGAAGATTTTGTGAAAAGTATATTTCAGTGTTACTGCTACCTGGGGAGAAAGTTAAGCCTCAAACCCCTAAAATGGAGTCTCTCACGAGACCTTCCTCTGCTTTGAGATGGAGCGTGCAGAGATCAATAAAACACAACTCCCTGGGGATGAACTCTGTTAAAATATACACTGATTCTTGCTCTTCTCTGCTGCTGCTGTCCTAAAAATATCCCAGCTGCTCACTCAGGGCAACAATTAGGCAAACAAACATTAAAAAAACCCCGTGAATGCTGTGGACTGGCTAGCTTTGAGTACAGCACTGGTATCCATCATGTTTTCTCTGTGTCAGACAGGAGATGCTTATCCAGAGGGACTCTGCAAATTTAACAGAAGCATCTTAAATTTGTGAGCAGCCTGGGGAATAACATTTCTGTCTCTTCTGTCTCCAGCCTTTGTTTCCAACATGTTGTGTCTGTACTATACTTTGTGTGCCAGAGGTACCCTCTGAGCCCGTATTGTCAGAAGAGTAAATCTGCTCAGAAAGAACAATGAAAATGGTGTATTTTTATAGAGTTCTTATAACCCACATCAAAATATAACCTAACTCAAAATTTTTTTTAGTTTTTCAGAAAAGTAATTTAACATTATCTAGAAGTTATATTCCAGATTAATTTTTCTTTTCATGGTATATCTATTCATGATTTTTAAATCTTGGAAAAAATCTAATTTTTATATGGGCACTTTTTAGAAAGCATGCTTAACACTCAGTGCCTTGAAGCCATGTTTAGACACTCCAACATCAGCTTCCTTCACCAAAATACTAGTCCCCTCACAAAAGCCCTCAAGAATGCAAATTGAAACTTCTTTACTTATGGGAACTTCTGGAAATTGGGTTAATAGTTGGGTCTGATTACCTCATGATTTACATACATGTGCACACTGCCAGTATCATACAGATGGAGATGAAATTGGGAGGCTTAAGCAAAATCTTTGGCTTTAAAAATCTCGTAGAGAAGCAACAGAAAAATGGAATGGGAAAGGCCAATCCTCTACAACTAAACTGTGTTAATAAATATTTCCTACCTGACTAACAAAAATGCATATGCATCATCCTTTTGACAGGGATATCCTGTTTGTATAATATGGAGAAACAGGTTTCTCCTGATTTGTATGTAATACAGTTACTTATCCTTGAAGATGGTAGGTAACACCATAAGAAAAATAAAATATTAAAGGATTGGGTTCTCTGTTTTGCCTGCAAAGAAATAATCACTCCCAGGTACGTTTATACGACCAATCCCCCTCAGATCACCTGGCATGGGGGGAGAACCTAACATAATGGGTACAAGGTATGTAGCCAAATATAGACAAATATTAATAGATAGACCAGTTTTCATTTCTGCAGCTGAACATGCTGAAGGGCAAGTCAAATGTAAATAGTGATTAATCATAATATTTTTTGTGTAAATGTGTTTTATGTGTAAACATTTTCCTTACTACTACTATTTGCTGACGAGTATTCCATTGCATATTAAGTAAGTGTGCAGCAAACAAAAACTGATGTATTTCCAACACATTTTCCTTCTGCTTGTAAACCTAATATATAAGGATTAAAATCATTGGTTTGCCTTCCAGTATCTCACTCCACTTAATGAAAAATTAATCTTAACTAAGCAGTTTGAAAGGACTGTAGGCATTTTCCAAACACTTTTCATGGCTTGGGTATTTAAAAAAAATAGTCTTCTTTTTGTTAAAAAAATCATTTATTTCCATTCTACTTCAGATAGATCAGGTTCTGTTACTAATTAAATGTGTTTCTAATAAACTAGCACCAGCAGTCACTCATTTAGGCCTTACAACCATTACACATAATCTTCTATTTTATACATTAACAAGAGGCAAAAGGCAGAAAATTATGTACAAAAAGTTCCACCTTAACTTGAGGAAATTATTTACTGTGCAAGTGACTGCACACTGGAACAGATTTTCTGGAGAGGTTGTGGAGTCTCCTCTGGAGATGTTCAAGAACCACCTGGCCTCAATCCTTTGCCAGGTGCTCTAGGATGACCCTGCCTGATAACGGAGGTTGGACCATATGACCGCCTGTGGTCCCTTCCAGCCTAACCCATTCTGTTAATCTCTGATTCTGAGAAGCCTTTTTTTATTTATCCATATCACTCTTTCAGGTAGATTTATCCTGGAGCAGTCTGAGGAAACAAATGTCTCCTTGTTCCCTGTGTGCAAGAGACCAGAGACACATGAATCAAGGTGCTGATAATATTGTGCCCTCCTTCATCCGACCGTATTTAAACCCTCCTAGCCAGGACAGATTTCTGCAGGCGGCGGGTCAGTCCTTAGGCACCCAATTTCTCAGGGTGATGGCTGAAGGCAACAGGCGAAGCCGAGCTGGAATTATTGACATTTCATAAAGAATTTAAGGATTCTTGGCCGTGATCCAGACGCAGTTAAGGACGCTTTGATTGTCTAACACCCCCCCTGGAATTTCAGTCAAAGAACATGTTACTTGCTGGAAGAAAATACTCCACAAACAGTTTGCGAGCGCCGTAGCAGGTCTTTGCCAAGGCGAAGCACTCCCTTCTCTTCATTGAATTAATAAAGGATTGTTCTGGAAAGCTATTTTGAGAACGACATTTGAGAAGGGGCATTCAGAGGATTATGGAATAACCATTACCCAGGCAGGTTTCCCCGCAGCCGGTGCCGCGGCCGGGGACAGCCGGGCGGTCCCGGAGAGGCGCAGTCCGTGAGGGGGACGCGCCGTCCCGCGCCCCCGCCATGTGAGACGCGCGGAGCCGCCGCGCTCCCAGCGCCCCGCGGCATTGTGGGGGCTGTAGGCGGCCGCCGCCNGAGGTCGGCGCGAAGGGGAAGGGGCCGGCGGCTGCGGCGGCCAATGCGAAACTGGCTGGTGCTGCTGTGCCCCTGTGTGGTCGGGGTCGCGCTGCACCTCTGGCTGCTGCTGAGCTGCCCCGGCAGCCCCCCGGCAGGTAGGAGAGGGGCGGGGGGGGGGCGGGGCGCCGCCCCCCTCTC
>VWYP01023816.1:236862-277302 GCA_013400435.1 Pycnonotus jocosus
GGCCGGGGCAGCGGGAGCAGCGCCGGAATGCCCGCGGGGTTCGTCGGGAGGGAGCGTCTCATTCCGTGGAGCGGCGGAGAGCAGCGCAGGCTGCGCCGTCCGAACCGGAGGTGCCGAGCCCGGTGGCGGTGCGGGGTGCGGAGCAGCTGATGCCGGGATCAGCTCCCGCTTCCCTGCGCCACCGATGCCCACCGAGGCACGTGGGGAAGAAATTCCCACCGAACCCGCTCGTGTCGCGTCATTCCCGGTCCTAGGAATAGCTCTTCGCAGTGCGCTGTGTTTGCCTTAGCGGGCTTTAAAACCCCTGTGCTGCAAAAAAGCTATTCATAGGACGGGTATGATCCAACACAAGTGAAATCCGATCCTTGAGGGCTCGCCTTGTGCTCCTTACAAAGTGAGGTGTGGTTTTCAGGACACGAATCTCCATGCCTGAGGAAACAGGCGTCTGTTGGAACAGAAACTTTTGTCAGCTACCCACAGGTGCTGTTTGACAATATTAAAAAATACTGTACGTGAACACTAATGGTGTTTTTCTACTTGGGGTGTGCTTAGAGCGGTTTAGTGACCGAATAGCTTGTTCACTAATGGAGCCACACTCTGCAACTGGTGCCCATTTCCCGTGCAGGGTGTGCACAGCTGTGAGGAAACAAGAGTCTGCTGATTGCCAGTGGCAATTAATAGTGCAAATATGCAAGAAGCAAGGTCAGTGCATTTGCATAGCCTGAATGCTGCAGAGTTGTATAGATATCTCTCTCTCTCTCTATTCTGGCTTTTGCATATCACATCAGCAGTGGTCACACTTGAATTAAAAAAGAATGGGAGATCTAATTGTTGAACTTCTAGCCTGATGTGCATTTGAATTCCCTGGTTGGTTTTGTTCATCTTTCACAGTGTCATTTGGAGCTTCACAGCATTAATTTGGAGTTAGAAGTGGCAGTGTGGAATCTTGTGATGAGCTTTCCCACCTAAATATGTTTTCCACTAACAACCATTTCTAAAGAAAATCCAGAAGTTTCTCAGTTGGTGTTGGTGTGAATGAGTGGTTTAGGTCACTTAAATAATCACTGTTAAAGTATTAGCAAAAGTAGGAGTCGCACAAATTTGTAAAAGAGCAGCTTAACAAGCTTGGGTATCAAGGTTCTCTCTGTTGCTTACTGCGTGGATGAAACATCCCGAGGAAACTCCAGCTAGAATTAATTGAGAATTATTTACACAGAGATCAAAGACTCAAAAGGATAAGGGTTGACTCTGATTGAGTCACAACATTCAGGCTGGATCCCCTTGCTTTTCAAACTCCTCATGGAGCTTAGGTGCAGCTAAGTCCAGTCTTGGTCTCCAACTTGATCAGTGGTTTATATCTAAATGATTTAGCAGCACTTAATCAATGACTAATTTAACATCTACAAAGTAATTTTCCTTTCCTGAAAGTGAATACAGTGGGTGAGAAATGATAGGAAATATAAGTATGTTTCCTCCAGTACCTTGAAGTATCTATAAGCTGCTGTTACTCTTTCTTAGGATAGGGCATTTGCAAATGTTCTATTTTTCTTAAAATATATGGAAGAATCACCATATTACCCCCTGCCCACCAGGTGCTCAAAACTTTCTCTATTTGGTTCCTGACATTTTTCAGGTGCCATCTCAACATCTGGGGAATTTCCCTTAATTAGAATATCACCTAGAGATCTGTAGAGTTTGACAATCTGAGAGAGTGAGACTGTCTGCAAAAGTTCAGCAAACATGGGATGAGCAATTGTGGGTTAATGTGGGTTAATACCCCTGTAGAAGTGTGTTAAAGGTATACTGTGAACATTTCCAAGTAAAAGAAAGTTTCTTTTTATCTTCCTGCAGGGGAACCGACCTTAAAGGACACATCTGTCACACCTGGCACTGCTGCCCACAGTGTGTGGCTCCTTGTAGCTGTTAAAGTTGCAATATCGGGTACTGCAGCTCTCAATGGGGCTGTGTTGGCATTTAAGAGCTGATAATCAATTGCTAGATGCCACCTTCCACCCATTTTACAAACTGGCCAAGTGGGTGAATTGTACAGTTGGTTCTGGAAATAATGTGCCATTTTTCTAAGTCTGCTGCTACCCCAGAATTATTTCCATTTTGTGCCGCAGCAGGAGTCAGGCATTGCAGTACCTTGGTAGTCTTTGTACCGGGAGTGCAGGGACTGCACGAAGTACACGCACTGCACCCCCTGGTTTCTGTCAGGTTTAGGGGCAAGATTTGAACCAAAGGATCACACCCTGCCAACCATTGGGTGCCAGGCTTGGATATTCAAAATATCGAAACCCAAAGTAGTTCCATTGTGATCTTCTGCTGCAAAGCAAGTAGACAACCTTCGCTTCTCGCTCAGAGACATACATTAACTTTTGTGGTTTGGCGAATAACACTTGCTCCGTTCACTGCAGTGGTTTTAACTCTGTGCTGTCCAAATTGTACACACAGTTTCTCAGCATCCTGTTGCATTAATACTGAAATTTGTGCTCCTCTATCTGTGTGAAAAGTTGTTGAGGGCCAACAGGAATGAGAATGTATTTTGCTTTAGTGATGGGTCTGAGCTCATATTCAGAGGAATCTGAGGGAAACAAAGAATTGGCTTTCCTCAGTTTGCTGTCATCGGGGTCATCCCATATGTTCCCATCTCGTTCTTCAGGGATAAACATAAATCTAATGTTTTCCTCCAACTTTTTTTTCTCATTTTCTTCCTTTAACTGATTTTGCAGCTGCTCCATTTTCAAAGACAGTATTCATTCAGTTGCCTTCAGGAGTTCTATTTCTTTCTTTATTGTTATTCTTGCTATCTTGATAAGCAGCTTCTAACCAGGTTCCTAGCATTTTGCAAATAATTCCTTTTCCATCCTTTATCTGGCCCCGGCCACCTTTAGCTGTCCTTTCACAGCTGTACAATCATGCCAGTTAACACAACTCCGTTCTTCTGAGAATTTGGAACTTGGACTTATTCTGTGCTTTCTTAAGTAATCTGTGCTTCTGTTTGACATCCAGTTAAATATGCCAATTTGTCACAAATGAGTTTAGGTTGCTCAAAGAATCACCTTCAAAGGTAGTAGCAAAACAAGATATCACCTAGATTTAACCTGAGCTCACAACTAAGCACCATGCTGCCAACTCACTTATTTCCTGCTGCCCCCAACCCCAGCAGTGGGATGGGGAGGAGGATCAGGGAAAAAAAAAAAAAAAAGAAAAAACTCTCATGGACTGAGAAAGGAAGAACTGAGTTAGAATTCATTTAGAATGATTTACATAGAGGCTGAAGACACAAAAGGGTCAGGGAGACCCTCCTGTTGAGTTGTGAGATTCAGAGTGAAACTCCTTACTATCTAAACTCCTCTTGGAGCTGAGGTACTGCTAGGTCCCATCTTAGCCTCAGACTTGGTCAACGATCAATATCTAAAGGATTTAGCAGCATTTCATCATTGACTAATTTAACATTTACAAAATGATATACAAAGTGATAAGATTTACTGTAATTGCTGCAGTGACTTCATTATACATCCAACATTCCTGCTATACTGGCAGGAGAGTATCTAAGTCAGTCCACACGTGCATGCACACTGACACAAGGAGATATATTTACATACAGGGATATATGGGTATAAATATGTAGAGGTATACCTGTTAAAAATTCCCCTGGAGTTCAGTGAAATGCTCACTTCAAATATCTTGGCATTTCTCAATGGGAAAGTGTTGAGCCTCAAGGAATGGAAGGTTTCAGCCTGGGCTCTGTCATCAGTTTTGGGTGCTGGTCCTCAGAACTTTGCAAACTGTGCGCTCCGAGAGACATCCTACCAGGGAGTCACTGGAGGCAGCCTACTGTGGTCCAGGAGAGCCAAAGGGCTTCACTCAGGACCAGTTTTTAGGGTTGTTTGGATGTTTGGCTTTAGTCATCCATAAATTTCGACCCTGAACACAATCTTGGTTGGTAATTGCTAGAATTTTCAAAAATCCAGAAACTATGGAGTCTGTTCCACTCAGGGTACAGTTCAGGTAAGGAATGCTCCAGGCCTGTCAGGGGATGACTGATTACTCCTGCTGTCATTCCTTCCTTGGTCAGGCAACAGGAGCTCCTTTCCACGGTCAGTGCTGCTCTCACCTTAACCATGCTGGGGCTGGTTCCTGGCCCTGTCAAGGGACACTTCACTACTCAGAGGTGTAATGGGAATTTCTGAGGTAGAGCAGCCCTGAGGAGTGGGTGAAAGGCACCACTTGGAAGCTGGGGAAGGAGAAAAGTAGCTTTGCTCTTCAGAGTTTCCCTGTTTTGAGCAGTTATTACTGGAGTTAATGCTCATTACTGTAAAACCATACTGCATTGGATAATATTAGGATAATTAGGATTTTGAATAAGAGGTGTTTTTAAATACTGAAAGAACAAGTATATGATTTTTGTGCAGGGTTTATTTAGTTGTAAAGAATTACTATTGTAAAGTTACTATTGAGTAGTGTATTCACACTGAGGAGAGGAATAACGATGCCTCCTATAAAATGAGAACATATGTCATCTCTAGGAAAATGCTCAATAGTGTGCATGTGTTGCCTTTTGTAGGCCCAATCCTTGCATGGTATTTAAGGAACAGTCTGTCTCTTAGCCTTCAAAGTACCACAAAATGTACAAGATGTAGGTATGGCTGCCTTGGCAGAAGAAAGAGGGATGAGCCGAGGGACCTCGGATGTCTTCTGTATTGTGGTTTTTGTATTATTCAGAGTGTTTTAGGAACATTAGTGAATTTGTGTACAAGAGAAAAAAATGTCCCTATTTATTAAAAGGCTTCTTGAATCTGAAACTACCTAAGAGGGTCTGGTAGAGCCTGATAAAGCCAGTCTTGTTTCACTTGAGTAATTTTTTTCCTTGTTTACTACTCCAGCTGTTCTTTACTACCTATCACCTGGAATCCCTAGTGTGAATAAAAAGTAAATCTTATCATGGGGCAGTGTTTTGCGATAGCTGTGACATAAAAATGTGTAATTTGTATATTCTCTGGTATTTTTGCATAGTTGGGTACAATAGTTGTGTGTTATCTCAATAGTTGCAGAATTAGCTATCAGCAGAGGTCAAAGACAGAGCGAACAGCAATTCTCTTTTTTGAGGAGTTTAATTACCCTCCCAAATAATCGTCACCACCCATTCAAATGGAAATCTGTCAAAACGTTGATACTCTGTTTTAGTGATTATTTACCTTGGCTTCATTGACTCACTAACACAAGATTGGAATAGACATCCCCAGCCATCAATTCTGCTCACTATTTCTATTAAGTGACTCTGTCTCTGTCATAAAATGGCAGGTGAGCAGCCTACATTTATTTAGTGAAGGCTCAGGGTGGCTTTTTGTCTGTTCACTTGGATTCCTGGCAGTCGTAGGAAGAAGCTGTTCAGAGGCTCATTGTCCTGATTAAAAATATGTTCTCATTTCTAGCCTAAGCTTACTTGCAACTAGTTTATGGTCTTTAATACTTAAGCCTTTCAGTCAAAAGGGTCTTTCTCCTCATTCAAGTACATCTTCAGCATGTAACCATGGAGGTCAAAGGTGTCTGTTTTAAACCTTTACCTTCTTAAGTTGAGCACCTCAGGTGTTTCTAACTTCTTGTGGAAAATAGGCTTTCCATTTCTAGAAAACAATTCGGTTTTGTTAGCTACAGGTCAGATGGCTTTAAATGTAAACAGTGTTCCAGTCTTCACTCATTCCATCTACTTTTCTTTCCTTTTTGGAAGTACCTTCTGTAATAAATTCTTCCTTTTAACTACCCCTTGTGAAAGGCCTGTAGTTTGCCTGCATTCCTGGCCCTCAGTTGTGTCTCTCCCTGTGCAGTATCCAGACTTTCTCTGTGTTATGATCATGTTTACCTTGGTGTCACAGAAGATAGAGTACACTTCTTTTAGGCAGTACTCAGTAATTGGAAAAAAAAAAATAGGATCAATCCTGAGACCAAAGGCCTTTGTTTTAGTGTTCTGACTTTGGTGGCTCACTGCTTTTTTTGTTGTTGTTGTTCACTAGTTAATGAAACTGTAATTCACACTTCTGAACGAGATTTGTGCAGGAACATGCTTTTAGGTTTAATTGAAATCCTTGTCTAACTGGTTACGAACAAGTGCTATCCAAAGAAAGTTTGTGAGTAGGAAGCTTAGTTAATTTTTTTGTAAAAGTCTTAGATAAATGCTAATTATAAAATGACCTCAGAAACTTGAGAAGGAACAGACAGACCTGCTTTTAGCACTCCAGGTGGATTCATTGCTAATTGTGTGTTTTAATTGATGGCACAAATCTTATTGAGTAGGAAGTTACTCACTGTAGGGCTGCAGCTACAGGGCCTAATCAGAAAGCCCCACACATTCTGTGTAATCTTCTCCTACTTGGCTGATGCTAATGCCCTTTAAGTTGTTATTCCTGTCACATTTCTGGGCGGGGGGTGGCAGCTAAAAATTGTTCCTTTTGGATTTGTGAGAGTCAATCTTCTACTAGTGAACAATTATGCAACAGATTAACCCCCACCATTTTCTAGAGTCTGCTTGTATGCCATCTGTTGTCCCGTGGCTCAGCGTGTACTTCTTCAGGCACTGGCCTAATGGAACCAAAATATGGGAACAACCTATGAGGTGAAGTTTTGCTGAAATATGGGACCTTCTTAAGAAAGGTTGTCTGAAATCTGTTGTGTGAAATTTGGTAGTCCTATCTGTCAGGGAGTGGCATGCTTGGTCACAAAGTTGTTTCATCTTTTGTAGGTGTGTAAAGACTTACAGAGTGGGGGCCTTGGAAACTGAGACTCAGCAGGTCAGGTTTGGCATTGGCATAGATGTGCAGTCCTGCCTAAAATGCCAGTTGTCCCCCACCCTTCATCTGTAAGATCTTAGTATGACATGGTTTTTCATGGATAGACCATCCCTAACATAAAACAGTCCCCTAACTTTTGATGACACAAAATGGTATTTTCCAAATGAATTGGGATTTTTTTTTTTTAGGGTTTTCAGTTATTCTGTAGACAGATGTCTGAGACATTGCAAACTGCTAATGAGTGGCACTGGACTTGCATTTTTGTATTTTGGCACTGGAACAGAGGGCAAAGAAGACTAGTTCTGCCAGAATTGGTGGAATTAAGGTTTTCCATAGTTATCCTCTAAATTGCCCACTGAGTGGAACAGCCAGAAGACAGCAAGTAGCCTTCCCTGGGAGCAGGCTTTTGTTCCATGGCAGTAGGGATTGGTAGCCAATTTTCACTAGATAAAGGTGCTGTACTCTGCTTCCTCTGCTCTGCCACAACCTCACCCCTTCTCTCCACAAAATAAAAAAAGGAGGCATCAGTTTGTGTTACAAAAAGGCTTTGCTTTGTGTCTTTTGACTTTGCTTTTGAAGCTTTGGTCATTGTTCTGAGTTTTGTGTGGAAATGTGCAAGTGTTATGTAATTAAGGTGTTCAGGGTATCATCACTCCACCACTGTTACTCCTGCCACTTGGCAATTCAGAAAGACCCCACTGTCCTATTTCTTTTAAGGAATGCTGTTGATGTAAAACAAACAGAAACCTCTGCCTGCAGAGGTTTTGTTCTTTGAATCTGTAAATCTTGTATAAAAGCTTGTCTGCCTCATAGAGTACTGCAGAAACCAGGAGTGCACATCTTGGCCATTTCTAGCTCTGGGGTGAAATAGATACTGCAGGGAGGTCAGGTAGCTCTGCTTGCAGCAAAACATGTAATGCAGATGAGCTGTAGCAGATTACTCTAAGTGAAGTAGATTAAAAGGGGGAAAGAGCTGCTTTTGCTCTTTGGTTTGTTCTTTTTCTATGCGTGTCAGCGTTCTGTGCATACAAATCTTTATATTGAGTTAATTCCTGGCTTTGTGTTTGTTTGGATCTTTTGCAAAGCGGCAGAGAAGAAAAAAGTATTAAACCTCAGGAATATGATTGCAAGATCACAGGAATAGGTAGAGATAAAAATGTGTGTGGGTTTTTTATTTTAGAGAAGTGTTGTTCCTTTTTAGTCTTATCTTATGAAGTGGATTAGTTGAGAATATTCTAAATAACTTCTGCTTGGCCTACTTAGTTCCATTCATTGATTTATTCAGGAGAAAAAAAAAAAAAAAAAGAGAAGGAAAAAAAGCTGCATTGGTAGCAGAAGATACAAAGCCCAGCCTTCTGTGGAGCTCACTTATTTTAGCAGTGTCCAGTGGAAGTGCTCTGGTGCCTGATACTGCAAGCCTACATTGCTGTGTTTCTCAGTGCAGGCACTAATGATAAGTCTTTTTTTTTTGTCCACTCCAGTTGCATGAAATGCAGAGACTAAATCACTTTGTGGACTACATGTTACGTCAAATTTCACTGAAAATGACTGACAAATTTAGTAGTTGGTTGGGGACTCATCAATAAAGATATGTTTAGCAAGACTGTGTTTCTTGACAAAATCAAGCTGAATGGTCTCTCACTCTTTTCATCTCCTTATAATGAAGCAAATCCAATTAACAGCCTAATTTGGCATTTTATTGAGAATCAGTCTCATGGGAAGAAGAGATGGATGTTCATCTTTGTAGCATGCAATTTTGAAAAACTTCAAGAGGTGCTGAGGTGGTTAAAATCTGAGTAGGGTCAGCAGACTGCCTGTCAATGGTGACCTCTTTCCATGGCCGGCTCAGCTGGACACACAGCTCCACATCTTTAACTGTGTCTTCTAAAGGCATAGCTTTGTACTCTACATATGCACTTGTTTACTTTTTCCTGTATCTCTCCCAGACTTTGATCTATTGCTGGTTCCCAGTCAAGCTTGACAGACAAGTGGAGGTTGACCAGCACTTTCACCCATTTCATGAAAATTGGCGACTGAGAATTCTGTGAAAGCTTCCTGAAGCTGATACTGAGGTGAAAATCTCTACCAATAAAAGTACAATTATGGTCAGATGTCAGAGAATTGTGTGGAAGCCAGTCCTTACAAATAGGAGAGCCCAAGAAAGCTTCAGTAGGAGCTTACCATAAACAATGTGACACAAGGTTCTGGCAGACTGGACTTAGTAGACTTAGAGCTGACAGGAGTACTGCTGACAGCTGCTGTAGAGAATTAAATGAACCTCAGCAGCTGAGGAAGAGCTGCTTGCTTTCATGTTTTTGTAGGTTTTGCTGTGGATTAACAGGTAGGCTTTGTGTATTTGTCTCAGGTTCTACTGAGAAGTCTTGGGCTAAGTAATGCAATCAAGGTGCAAATTTGAGTAAGTAAGAATTCAAAAGAAAGGCAGACAGTGGTAGTGTGACCTTTGGGTTGGAAAGCTTCCTCTCCTTCTCCATACTTTTGGAGAACGTTCTAGGGTTTATAATGGAATGTGATACATAGCTTTTTTTCTTCTTTCTTTTTTTCATCCCCTTCACAAACCGCAACATTTACAGTTTTTTCTTGTCTTTGAAATCAGAAACTGTAAAGACATAATTATCTTGCAGAAGCAGTTCCACGTAAGAGTACTGTATATGATATGACACAATCTGACACATAAAACTTTAGCCTAAAAGTGCACAAAAATAGAATGTAAGATAAATAGCTTTGGTCCTCAGTGGCAAGTATTGATTGCTTGTCTAAATTGTCACTATTGACTTTGAGGTCAGCAATGTTTTTTTCTTAAATTATGCTGCATCAGAGAATATTTATGCACGTATCAGAATTATCCTTATAAATTAATAATAGCCTTAGTATTTTTCCCCTGTACTTCTCACTTTATATCCCTTTTTTAAAACAGTTCAGAGAAACACATATGAATCTATTTTCCTGAAATTTTAGCATTATTCCTACTTTTCCATAGGAAGCAGAAATCTTTACTAACAAGCAAAATTTTTTTTGTCAAAGTAAGCTTTTCTTTTTTTCATTTTCAGTGATTTTAGAAGTAAAATGACATAACTCTTGGGACAGAGAAGACAGACAATCTTCTGAATATAGACCACTGCAATGCTGTTTTGAGAGCAATAGGATATTAACTCTGAAGCATCTGTTACATTAACGTTGTTCCCATGTGGATGGTTCATAAGGAAAAGCTTCACTCATTTTAAAACATAAACTAATTAGAAGTATGTATATTTGATTTGAGTAGCTTATTTTTAGGTGGTGTTTTTTTTTTAATTCATTCAAGCTAATTTATACTATTCTGATTCAAGTCACCCCATAGACTTGTGCCCTCAGTTTTATTTTTCTATACTTTTGATTTAATGGAATGGTTCTGCTTCTTATTAAAAGTGATGTTTTAAAAAAGAAATCTGTGTAAACAGCACCTCATCTACAGTCTACAAGCATGTTAGACCTATGAACTTTATACTGGAAGGCATGGAGTTAAGGCTGAAGGATATTCTTCATCCATCAAAGGATGGATGAAGAGCAAGGGAAAAAAGCAGGGGGTGAGGAGGGGTGTAAGCAGGAATTACATAACTACACAGGAATTTGCTATAGTGTTGTACTTTAGAAACATATGTCTGTCTCATGGATCTCTGCTGTCTTGGAGACTGATGATTCTTGGCTGTGTAATGACCTGTGAGGATGTACAGAGCCTCTGGATAAATGTTATTTACCAATACCAAGGAAAACCAAATTGGTATTTTGATTGAAGTGTGTTTGAGTTACACGTTTCTTCAGATGTTATATAGGGCACTAGGTTTGCTGCTCTGCAGCAAACAAATCCTATTCCTAAACCTCACCACCAATTCAGTTATGGTTATTGTAAGAGGTGCAACAGTTGACTTCAGTGAGAAAATGAAGAATGGAAGTAATGGTTCATTGCTTGGGATTTTAAGTTGTTCTGAGCCCAAGTTGATGGAAGCTTCACTTTAATAGTTTAGTGTTCATTTTAAGTAATTGATAATCTTGTAGCTGTTTTCAGTACAGATTAATTTAAATAATAGTGGAACTTAACCTTCTTATAGATAATTGATGTTTGCATACTTAGAACTGAAATATTTAGTGGGAAATAGACTGGGAAAGGTTTACCTCTGGAAACATCACTCTGTAGTTTTTCTGCTTTTGCATTGTTCTGAGAATCAAGTCCAGAGCAGTTTTATTTGGCTTTTGGAGTCAGGGCTATTTTCAATAGCCCTAAAGAACAATAACCAAAGTTCTGAAATCTTGATGTTGATTAAGCATGGAACAGAGCAAGGCCAAGGCCTCTCCACTGCATGTTGAACATGGACAGTGGGATATAAGGCTAGGTGGATGTCTGGTGGGATTTGGCACAGCAGTTTTTGTGGCAGATACTGTGAGGTCCTAGGTTAGTGAGCAGTGTAAAAGAAACCCATCTATTCAGGTTCAAAGTGGAGAAAGGCGAGGCTGGTACAGAAGGTAGAGTCTGGATAATAATTCAACTCCTTCTAGTGGGAGTTCACAATACAGACTTGGCAGTATTTTTAGTCTCTTAATTAGATTCCAAAAAATCTTGTCTCTGCTATATGCAGTAGTTTAAAGTATACTCACATTTAGATTTCTTTTCTTTATCTGCAGCCCAATGAAAAACATAGTGAGATGAGAGGGAAGCAATCCTTTGCTAAAACGAAATACAAATCTGTCTTAACTCTAGGATATCTGATAGATTAAACTAAGTAAATTCACTTTAGCTACTTGCCTTACTCTTTACAGGCTCTAAATCAGCTTCTCAAGTCTCTATCTGGTCATAATCCTACTTGAAATCAAGTCCAGGTTTCATGATCTCTAAATTAAAACAGCATAAGCTAAATCCTGGATTACAAGTATTGGCAGTGGCATCCAGCTTTGAATAAAGCCAGAGCATTCCCCTGGGTAGGGATGTAACACCCTATGTGAAGGCAGAGTGGTGTTCCACTTCAAAGGGTTAGAAACAATAGGCCTTGAAATCCCACATTGCAATTGTGAGGCAGAAAGGTGGTCCCAGCAACTGCAGAAAGAAAATGGAAAATGGGCATGTTAGTGAAGGTTTTGGCATATTGAAAATGTTTCTCTGATTCCGAACCAAGAATGCAAAAGTAATTCTACTGCTTGTTTCTAGTGTTCCAGTTCTCTTGCTTTTGAGATGTCCTTTAATCACAGAATTATGGAATGGTTTGGGTTGAAGAGACCTTAAAGATCATTTGATTTCAACTGCCCTGCCATGGGCAGGGATGACTCCCACCAGACCAGATTGCTCAAAGCCCCTTCCTACCTGACCTTGAACACTTCCCAGGATGAGTCAGTCACAACTCTGGGCAACCTTTGCCAGTATTTTACCACCCTCTGAGTAAAGAATTTCTTCCCAACATTGAATCTCAGTCTCCCCTATTTTAATTTAAAACGCTTTTCCCTTGTCCTATCACTATCTGCATTGCAAAAAGTTGCTCTCCCTCCTTTTCGTAAGCTCCCTTTAAGTACTGGAAGGCTGGAATTTTAATTATTGCTTGCAACTCAGGCTTGTGGTGATATGTGCGTAAAGTAAACATTTGTCACTTTCTGCTTCTAGGTCCACTGTCCTTCTTTCCTCAGTGGAAGCTGAAACATTATGATGTTATCGTAGGTGTTTTGTCAGCTCGACACAATCATGAGCTACGCAGTGTTATAAGGAACACTTGGTTCAAGCACCTGAAACAGCATCCTGCCCTGAACCAACGGTAACCTCTGCTGTTTCGTAGTTTGGGCCTGGGGGGCAGGGGCTCAGGACTGTAATGCTGAAATATCTTGATTTAATAATTTTTCTTTTAAAGTATTTCCAAGTTTGTTTGTTTGTTTTTGAGCATCTTGTACTCTGTTAGATTTTTTTAAAGTTTGCTTAATAGTGTATAAGAATACTTGCATTGAGCTGTTCCTACTTTTTATACACTGCTGTTTGCTTTTGCAACTACTTGCCATTGTTCATTAGTGGTGTATAAACCTTTCTCTTTTTTGTGTGGCAATGTATGGTGTGCAGCTTGGATACTTGGTAATCCAGGATTCTTGAAAGCAGGCAGGATCGCTTTTGGTGAGAGAACCACAAAAACTCTTGCAAAGAGCCTCAACTGTAAAGTTCAAGTTTTTTTCCCACTGAACCAGGTGCACCAAACTGCTGCAGTGTGAGTGGCCCTTCCTGGTTGCTTGCACAGACCTGTCAGTGTACAGACAAGTCTGTTTTTGCTGAGAAGCTCCGCTGCAGTTGATCTCTGGAAATGCTGCCATCCTCACACCGTGGTACCTGCCTTGCCCTGAAAGCATTTTGATGTTCCCAGATTTGGTGTCAGCTTGCAGCCTGGAGTGCAGCATAGCCATTTCAGTCATCTAAAATTGTGGCCTTTCCTAGTTTATATGGAGCTTTGGGAGGACATTTAGCCGCTAGGTGAAAAGATAGGTTAGGGTGGATCCTTGCCCTTTGTACTACTTGATGTCTCCCTACTATGGAATAGCCATGATAGGAGCTGGAGAGGAACCTCTTGTTTTGCTACAACCCAAAGTTGAAATATTTAATTGTAAACAGATGGTCTGGAGTCCTTGTTCCTCCTTTGATGCTATGTGTCTTTTTTCCTACTATTTGTTTTCATTGACTTTTGAATGTGTAGTATTTAAACAGTCTTGAATTAAGTAACAAACCCAGGCCAGGAGGGGCAGGTCTCTGGGATCCTTCAGAGTTGCCTTAGGTCTTTTTTCTGTTCAGTGTACTGGCTGTCTTGAATCTCATTTCTAGCTGCCAATCTTCTTGTGACCTCATAATGTAAAATGTTAATGTGGATTTGGAATTGAGCTCCTATGAGGGGATTTGTGTGGTTGCTCTGCATACCAACTATCATTGCTGATTTTTAAGAGGTTCAAAATGTTAACCTGTGAAAGACAGGCTGTGGTGATAAAATTAAGTTTATTGAAGATGGAGGGAGGAGGGAAGAGAACTGGTGTTAATAAAAGCAAATTATTTTAGTGTCCTTGTGAAGTTTATAATAGGTGCGTATGGTTGTGCTGTGCCAGTGAAGGACAGAGAAGACCCCTACTCCTGCAAACTTCTGAACATCAGTAACCCAGGTATAGAAGTCAACTTTTAAAAATTTTGTGGTCTGAACTAGAGCTAGTCATCTTTTCTGAGAGTCATTTGGAGAGTTTAACTGAGACAGCTAGTCTTGAAAACAAACACCTTCTAGAACTTGTTGCGTAACTTTCCTCTAAGTACCACGTGCAGGCCAGAAAGGGAGAGATATTTGGGCATGTGAAGGGCACGCCGTTGACTTCTAATGGATTTGCATTTTCCTCGTGTGACCAGACAGTCTCTCCCATATAACATACCTTTTCACTTGATTTATGTGTTAAATGGAGTTAGAAAGAGACAAAATGGCCTGGCATAGTGTCAAATGTGAAGGAAGTAACAAGGTGACAGTCTTGAGTGTCAGATGGACTTCTCTGGTGACAAAGTGAATTCTCTGAGCAAGTCTGGCTGATAGTCTGCTTTAGAGAGAAAACATTAATTAAAAATTAAGAAATGTAAAATCGGAGAAAAATTAATACATACAAAAATTCCTAAGTAAAATTATAATTTTTTTCTGTCACCTTTTGGATTTTATTAAATTTTTGCTTTCTAATACAAGTTAACTAAGGACTGCTAGGCACCCCAGCCATGATTCAACACAAAATGTTACTTCTGGTACTTTCTCTTTGAATGACAACACCCACTGTTCCCGAGTATAAATGGTACCTCAGGGCTTAGGTAGGCGATAATACCAAAAAGCAGGCAGCTGAATTAAGTGGAGGTGTGTGCCATTTTGATACATGAATAATTATTTTATTATGCTAATATACAGGTATTCATGCAGTCAAATAGCATTTTTGTCTTCCTGCTGTGGATTTATTGTGTTTCTAATCTTTTCCCTGTGGATGTGTAGGCATTGAGCTGCAATTGCTATTAGCCTGCAGATTGCTGTATCACTAAATTTTTCTTGCTGCAGTCTGCAGCCCATTGTATTTTCTTTGACTCCAGTGTTTGATTATCCTTGTGCACTTGTGAGCCATGCTAATTAACCAGAATGCTTTGCATGTAGGCAGTGTTCTTTGTGTGTATCCAGGAACTATGAACTTCTCTCACCTTAGCTCTGGCCTTTCCTTTTCATACAGTTTTGAATCAGGAAATTGAAGCATTCAGTCTCCCTGAGGACACACCTTCTGTGCTGTCTGAAGACAGAATCGTCAGTGTGAACTTTCGTGTCCTTTACCCCATTGTCATTACCAGCCTTGGGGTATTTTATGAGCCTGATGGGGTGGGATTCCAGAGGAACATCACTGTAAAGCTGTACCAGGCAGAACATGAGGTAGAGTATTGTAGTTAACTTTTGAAGGCATGATGTCTCTTTTTTGTGGATTAAGTTCTTACAGAAAGTGACATGCTGTGTTAGTGAATTAGAAGTACTTAACTGACAAGTGTATGAATTTTATTTTTCCTCTGTTGCATTTTAAATTCTCATATATGTATACAGAGGCACATCCTGGATAAGGAAATTCACAAAGTGCTATGAGTTAATCTAGATGCTGTTATGAAAGAGCACTTACACCTAATTCCAATGCACAATTTTTTGTTTGTATTTGAGGTTCTAAATATTGATAGTTATTAAGGAATAAAAAATAAGCAATAGAGTATATTTAAAACACATGCAGAAACATATTTTTGGTGTCTTCAAGCAGAGATGCAGGACAGATGTAATTTTTTCTTCTCTGTCTTCTGGGCAAGACATTTTAAGATTTCTAGAAACTGGTATTATTTACTGGTAATAATCAGACTTCATTGAAAAATTCCCCTAGTCCCAAGCTGTTACGGGTTTGATAGAATAGCTTTGTGATTTGGAGGGAAAAAAAAAATTCAGCAAGATTGTTGATATATTATATTTATCTCAGCCAATAACTTGATAGGCCAATTTCAAAACTTCTGCCTATGCTACAGTGGAAGAAATTGTAAGTATGACTTCCAAGCAGTTTGGTTTATTATAGCCATAAAGTTATACTACAATCAAGTTCATGTTTCCTAAATTGTAGAATTCTTAAATGTTCGATGTCTGATAATTTTATTGCATTAGCTTTTTACTTTCAGTGAAGGAGAAAAGTTGGTGTCATAAGAGAGCTTGATACATAAGAGTTTTCTGAAGAGTGGAATTTGGCAATGCAGCATCTTTATGTAATTTGTTATTATCTGAGAGCTATTTGATGGCCTGTGTAATACAGTAGCTCTTTTAATGTGTGTTTTGACTTTTTAAATTTTGTTTTTTTCCCCTGTTGTTCACAGGAAGCAATCTTCAGTGCTCGCTTTAGTCCACCAAGCTGTGGAGTGCAGGTGAACAGATTGTGGTACAAGCCAGTGGAGCAGTTTATTTTGCCAGAGGTATGTGCAGTATCAGAACTGCCAGCAGTTTTTTTAAGTCATCTGGACAGACTGACTGATAAAACTGGCCTTTGCTTGAGGCAGAAAAGGGCAAGCAAAAACCTCTAGAATGTTAGTTTACAGAATCACAGAATGGTGAGTAGTTGCAGGGATATGCTGAAATCCAGTGTTTGTTTTACAGCATCTTTTTGTCACAAGTAGTTATAAAGCAAAAGCCTGGAAAATACAAATTAATAAAAAAATTACATTGTCAAATAACAGCAGCTTCGGAAAACTTACCAATTTCTGATTGAGAACTGTACCTGCTTTGATTCTGTGGGAGAGTTTACCAGAAAATGTGATGCTTCTTTCTCCCTTCTGCTGTATCAGACATTAGCACACAAGACAGGGAGGGGAGGATGGCACATATTTCTAGGGAACAGCTGGAAAAGAGGTTTCTGCATCTGAGGTCTTGGACATAACATCAAAATATTGTGTATTACTTTTGCAGTGATAGTATTACTTGTTTTTGGTATAGGGGTATGGAACCTGCTTGTGGCTGCATAGGAAGGAAGGTGATTAAACACAAAAGGAACAGAATATCATGGGAAAATACCCTGATGTTTCTACAGTGAAGCTCTAATTAATAAAGGTTGGCTCAGAAGGAGAATTCTAGTTAACAGACCCTCCCAGGTACAAGGAATTGTTCTCAGTGGACCAGTGATCTCTTGCTAGATATCTCAGCTACTATTTTAGACAGTTTCCCTTAAGTATTTTCCTGGACTCTTGCTGCTCTTTCTGTAAGCTGTCTTTAGGTCTGCGTTGTTTTATTATTAAAGGAATTGTGTTATAAAAGAAAGAAGCAAGAGAAGATTGAAGAGGGAAGAGAGGACAATTCAGGCCAGTTTATTCCCTGATTTATTCCCCTGGCTATATATTAATGAATGCATTTGGAAATCTGTTAATTTTAAGGGTAATCTGCAGCAGGCTGTTTGGTTTTTCATCTTAGACAGTGTTTACTGAATACTGTGCGAGTTGTTATGCTGGCAGGAGACCTTTCAGGTGAGCAGACCACTTTCAGTATTTTGTGCATATGTTTTGGCAATCTAATTTTGTACTAAAATGATTAAGGGTTTATTTTACGCTTTTAAAAAGAATATTGGCTGCCCAGTAATTTGGTAGTCTATCGTGTGAGCCTTTTCCCTGTAAGACTTTGTTTTGAGATGCTAAAATTCCAGGCAGTTGTAATTTCGCTATAAATGGTCACAATTTTCCTGAGAGGCAGATGGGAAGTGTTTCCTTGAGAGTGAGAGAGAGAATATTAGTATTCATATATTTCTTTGTGTGGGCTCCCTTAATCTGATGTGTGTCATGCGCTGAATGCTTACAGGGTAACACGATGTTTCCAACGTAGATGAATAGGGCTTATGCACAGCATGCAGCCTCCTGTGCTGCTCAGGATGCTGAAGCATACACGATGATTCAGAGGAGGTGGCAATGCCCACGTGTTCCTGTCTGCTTGTTTGAGAGCACTGAATTTAGTGAACAGTTTAATTGTCATAGGATGGTGCCTGAGACGGCGTCTATTCTCTGCCTTTCCACCTTGAAGAAGTAATGGATTGTAGAGACTGCTGAAGAGCTCCATTCATCTTCCAGCTCAAGTGCTGCTCTTTCTGCTCGTCTTGGGGAAAGGAAAGGAAATGCAGCATTAGAATAAGCATCTGGCAGGCCAGATTGTGAGAGACAGAATCGATCATTCAGCTTTGGAACGACTGAAAGCGCAGAACAGCAGAAGCGCCAGCAGATAACTAAAACACGCAGGGCTCTTACAGACAAGTCTCAGCAATGCACTTGTTTTGTCAAAAAGCCGTGGGCCACTTGCATGAGGATGGGACTCTACTGCACATATTCTGTATTACTAATGGGGAGTAGTTGGAGGAACAAAGAGCACAGCAGTGTTTAACATTAGGAAAGGAGTTTGGCAGGGCTGCATTATGTCGGTTCACCTGTTCGGTATTCACTGTAAATGCCACTGCGCTCTGGCAGCAACAAGGCTGGAATTTAAATAGGGAAAAACAGATGATGTAGTCTCAGGTGTGCCACTAATGTTTTTGCTTTAAGCATTTTCAGGCCTCAGCTTTCATTAAGTGGCTTAGAGTAAGAATAGCTGAAGGCTAAAGTAATTAGAAAATTTGCTTACAAGTCTCTCAGCCTGGAAAATAATGATAGTTTGCAGCCTTAGGACACCTTACACTGAGGTTCACTGGCAGTAACTAAGACTCGTGGTACATTTGAAGTCAGTATCAGTAATAGTCATTGGTGAGAACTGTAATGTCTGCCTGCTGAGGTATGAAAGGACTCTCTTGCTTCTAAAGAACTATCCTGTTCAGTAAACAACTTTCCAAAGGTTGTGTCTATAAACAGGACACTGAAGTGTGATTAGAACCCAATCCCTATAGTAAAAAACATTGGAATGGGAGATGATAGTCACTGCAGAAAGAGAAATTGAACCACTAGAAGAAGTCTCAATATTGGTCCATTAATTTTGATAACTGAGAAATAGTTAAACAACATAAAGCTGAGTGTGAGCCAGCAGTGCCCTGGCAGCCACGAGGGCCAGCCATGTCCTAGTGCTGCATTCAGGCACAGCTTTGCAAGCCCAGCAAGGGAGGGGATTGTCCCCTCTGCTCTGAGCTGGGACAGCCTCACCTCCAGTGCTGAGGACAGTGTTGGGTGCCACAGTGTAACAAAGACCTTGAACTGTTAGAGAGCGTCCAAAGGAGGGCAGTGAAGATGGTGAAGGGCCTTGAGGGGAAGGCATTTGAGGAGTGGCTGAGGTCACTTGGTCTCTTCAGCCTGGAGGAGAGACCTCACTGCAGTTACAACTTCCTCCTGAGGGGAACTGGAAGGGCAGGCACTGATCTCTTCTGTGGTGACCAGGGACAGGACATGAGGGAATGGCATGAAGTTGAGTTAGGGGAGTTTTAGGCTGGATATTAGCAAAAAGTTCATCACCCAGAGGGTGGTTGGGCACTGGAACAGGCTCCTCAGGAACTGGTCACAGCACCAAGCCAGGAGTTCAAGAAGAGTTTGGCCAATGCTTGCAGGCAGAGGGTGTGATTTGGGAATGATCCTGCAGTCAGGAGTTGGATAGGATGATCCTTATGGATCCCTCTCAATTCAGCTTATTCTGTGAAGTGAGGGGAAGGTATTAAGCATGGAAGTCAGGCTTGAATAAACACTGGCTAGCTCCATTATTAGCTTATAAAGCTGGCATTTTAAATAATAGATGATAGACTTCTGAAATACACACACAGCTGTCATTAAACACTGAGACTTCTGCAGTTGTTAAGACCTACTTCTAGAGGAAAGCAAAAAAGTAAGCTGAACTATAACCCAGACTTAAAGGTGTTTCAGTAACTGGAGAATTTTTGGAGAAGGTTTCTAGTGTACAAGGAAGCTAAAATGGGGAAGAGATGAGAGGTTGGTATAAGTAAACAGACTTCCTGCAGCAACAGAGATGCATCTACAAACAAGTTGTTCTTCTGTTCCAACACCTACACTAACAACCAGTGTGTTTCCTATGAAACTGGGAGAGACAAAATTGAATCATCTAGGAGTCAGCAGCATAATAACCCCACCTTTTCATAAGGGGGAAATTGCTTTAAAAATAATAATAATAATAAAAAATCTTCCAATACTCTTACTTGACAACTTTCCACCTGTTCCTTTATGTGTTCTCAGGGGTCTTCAGTTTAAAGTTGAGATAAAGTGCTTTAAAATTCAAGAATTTACACATACACATATGTAAAACACGGAGTGGCATAGCCCAATTTGACAGTTAAAACCAGAAAATTTTGAAGTTATTCACTTGTCTTTTTCTTCCTTATCAGCCCAGATGTGATGTAAGAATTCTGTCACTCTTACAGTAGCTTGTGACACCTTGCTGTGATAAATGGGGCCATATTTTTCTTTGAGTTGTGCTGGTGTCAGGATTGTCTCTCTGATCTCTGTTTGGCAGATAACCATGAAAGCTGAGCTTGTTTCCAAGTCTGTTTTAATGTATTCTCTTTGTAAAGCAGGATTTTATATTTGATTTTTAAAACTTCACTTCAGGTCACCTTTAAATGCTATTTTGATGATTTTAGAAAGCCAAAGTCTTTTACACTAGGCTTCTGTTAAAAGTTTAATATAGAGATTCATGATTAGCCTTAAAAGAATTATGTGTTACTGAGTTTCATGGATGTGGGTTTTTTATGTATAATTTATTTTTATTGAAGTGTAAGTAAAACATTTATGTTACGCACTTCAGCTAAATCTTGTGTGAAGCTGACTGCTTTAAAATAAAGAGCCCAAACTGTTTTGACTTCCATTTTCTAAAGTCTTTGTATACCTGCATAAGAGTATTTTGCTCTCTTACCAGAGTTTTGAAGGTACCATTGTGTGGGAGAGCCAGGATCTTCAGGGCTTGGTTTCAAGAAACCTTGATAAAGTGATGGTCAATGATGGAGGAGGTGTTTTCAGAGTTATTACAGTGAGTCCCCTCACCTTCCTTTACACCATGTTTCTATTTTTCCAATAGAAGTGTTGAGAATTTAGCATTTTACTCTCCTGTGTTTTTCTGTGTAAATCATTAATTCAGTTGGACTTCTCCTTTTGTCTCAGAAGAGAAGTTTTGCTTTGCCTTCCTGCAAAATAATTATGCTTGTAGGTGGCATTTTATTTTGAGGGTAGTAAAGCTCTCATTGTTTTTGTCAGATGTGAAGCAGTATCAGTATATCTGAGATGGCAAAATGTGGGTCATAAACCCTCTGCTAAAATCCCAGCTGATGGGATAAAGTCTGGTTATTTGCTTTTTGGCAATGTATCTGGTTTTGTGTCAGATTGTTGCTTGCCTAAACATCCTGTGTCGTCGTAATTTAGGCAGAGTAATTTTGCATTTTGCCGTCAACTTTGAAACTAGTTTTCTAGAAGTTTCAGTGGTACTGCTAGTTTTGGGTCAAACTTCTAAAAAATGCCACAAAACTTTAGTAAAAAATCTAAGTCTTTCATAACATATTGTGTGATTCTTGGGGTGGTCTTGTGCAGGACCAGGAGTTGGACATCAATAATTGTTGTGGGTCCCTTCCTGCTCAGGATGTTCTATAATTCTGTGATTATGCAGGGTGCCTAAACCAGCAGAGCTTTAAATTAATTTCATTCATAGTTGCCAGAAAACATCACGCCTTAAAATCAGAGGGAAAACATGTCAATAATGAGAAATGAATTAATGTATTAATTTCTATTAATCTGTTCCTGACAGGCAGGGGAAGGGTCACTGCCACATGAACTCACAGAAGGTGTGGAGGGAATCGCAGGTGGTTTTATCTACACTATTCAAGGTAAGTCCACAAAATGTAGCATGGCATTTGATGTCATGGTAAAACAGGTAATTTAAATTACACTTCTGAGTATAATTTGTGGTGTCTCCATGAACTGAGTCACCCTAGGTTTTCTTGTAGTAGAAACATTTTCTTCCCGGCTCTTTTATGCTTAAAGTAAATGTCCCAGTGTGGTTCCTTTGCTTACCTTTTGTCAGCCACTCCAGTTGACTTGCATCCTTTTATCTAGACTCTCTTCTTGGTTTTTTGTTACCCAAAATCAAGTTTAA
Source organism: Pycnonotus jocosus (assembly GCA_013400435.1). Taxonomy (NCBI): domain Eukaryota; kingdom Metazoa; phylum Chordata; class Aves; order Passeriformes; family Pycnonotidae; genus Pycnonotus; species Pycnonotus jocosus. The sequence goes on from VWYP01023816.1 coordinate 258,782, forward strand.
AAATGTCATGCAATGAAATCTTTCCCTGATATTTTTCACACTTTTTATTCCGTTCTGCTGCATTTAGAGGTACTGTCTCACAATGTTTAATATGGACAAACAGTTTGTATCCCTGTTGTTGCTCTTTTACTCCTATTTCAGCAGAATGTTCAGAGATTTTATAGGAGCCCTTTCCAATTTCTAAGATTTTTGGCCATATAACACTGGAGTCTATGTGTTTTTACTGGCCCATTATAGCCAACAGAAGCAGTGACTTTGAGAGTGTTATTGCTGTGTTTTTGTAGCTAGGCCTGGCAGATATAATTGGGCAGTTCTGTTGTCTTGTCATCTGTGCAGGAGCCTGAATTTAGGTGTGTGCTACAGCCTTTCCATCTTGTTTGTCAAACTCTTCTTCAGTACCACAAACTACCTCCTTATCTGCAGTATATTTTTGGCTTTTACCTGCAGTTAGTTATGTGATGTGGTTCAGCAGGGACCATCTGTGCTACATCAAAGCATTGCCTCTTTGATTATATTTAACATAGCATTGTTTGTTTGTGTGCTTATTTTTTTATGCTAGATACATATACTTAGGAGTATATAAAAGTAATAGTGAAGTCCCAGACTGTTCTTTATATTAAGGAACCTTGAAAAGTTGAATTCTTTCATTACTGAAAAGGAAGAGAATACCTTTTCACTTTAAACTTTTAGTGTCAGACCATATACAAAAATATATTTCTTTGTTTTTCTGCAACTTTTACCATTTTGTAGAAATTTTAAAATTAATTGCAGGATTTTCATAACCTCATTAATTTGAATGCTTCTTCAGATTCATTTTGTCAAGGTGTGTCGTGTATGATCCAAGAAAATGTGAAATAATATGTAGATATGCATCTTTGTTTAATAATGGATGCTGTTTCTTTCAGAAGGTGATGCTCTTTTAAAAAGCCTCCATACTCGCCCAGAAAGGTTTACAAGTCACATAAAAAACCTTGAGAAAGAAGATGCTTTATTGAAGGAAGAAAGCAGTACCTATGATGACATTGTTTTTGTAGATGTGATTGACACTTACAGAAACGTTCCCTCCAAACTGCTGAACTTCTACCGATGGTAAGTTGAAAAGAAAGTCTTTTCTTATTTTCTCTCAGGAATGGCACTATTTGTAGTGCAGGATGTTATTTGATGGATTCCGTGAAATACATACCTTATGTGATTTACTTCATTAAGTTGTATTTCTCTCTCACAATTTTGAGTGCATGGAGTGAGTAGAGTGGCAGTGCCTATAGTTTTTTGAATGCTGACCCTTGGTGCCTCAAATCAGCACAAGCTAGCAAGAAAGCTTCTGCTCTAAGAGTCCAGGTGTAAACATTTTAATTTCTCCTTATAAGTTCTTTTCATTTGTATCTAACTGAAAATTAGCAACTTTAGTATTTTAAAGGATGGGTTTTGGCCAGTTTGTGTACTTACTCAGTGTTTCAGTTTGTGGCCACCGCTCGAGTCCCATAATTGTGAGGGGAAAGATTGGAAGCTTGTGTAGAAGGGGGACAGAAGGCTGATAGCAAGAATATTCATAATGCAGTGCATTGTCTGTGGTGAATCTAGTAAGTTTCTACCTCTAATTTGCAGTTATTTCCATTATTCTGAGACAACTGTTACAGTTAATTGATGCTGCTGTGGAATAAGAAATATAGCTGACAGTTGTAATTTAGCCAAAATTCAGTTCAGTTGCTTGAAAGATTATGCATTTACTTCACAAATTCCATGGCTATCTATGAATGTAACTGAAAAACTGAACCATGCTTTCAGTTTTAAAAGGAGGTTTGCATTTCAAGACTTAGATATTTGTGATCATTTCTTACAGATTAGCATTTTTTCATGATTTAGTAATAAGAAAAGGTATTTTAAAATTTTAAAGGTATTTATATTTTAAAAATACCCTTCTTGTTAAAAGAAGTTACCCTTACAAACATTTGTAAACCAACCCAGCCATGATCCCTAGAATCTTAAGCTTTTTTGGCTATTTTATGCATGTCACGTTCAGCTATTTCAGACAGGTAAAGAACATTTTTCATATTTGAAGGGTGCATTTACAGAGAAAGAGTAAGTAGAGAGTTGTTTCCACAGATGTTTTTCACCACCTGTGCCCTTCTCATTGCCCTTGAACTGACTGTCTCATCCTGAAAGTAGGCTACTGATGTGTAGCCAGTGGCTTTTAACAGCTGTGCTGCCATCAGTATCAGGGATTCGTATCCTTCTGAGGTCAACACTGCTTAAGATGGTCTCATTAGTAAATCCACCATCTGTCCTGGAGAACAAAACTTCAAATTTGTTTTCTTCTGCTCGTACACAAATCCATGTTGTAAGGTCACCATAGGATACAGCTGCATCTCCTTTGAAGGACAAGCAGTCAGTCTTGGTCGATAGAGAAAACATGTAAAAGTCAAGGGTAGGAAAGACCTTCCTTCCCTCTTGCATCCCAAAAATCACCTTGCAGAGTGTATTCTCTGTAGTTTGTGGTGTGCAGCTCAGCATCTCATCACTTTTATTTTTTGCTACAGGACAGTTGAATCAACGAGTTTTGACTTGTTGCTGAAGACGGATGATGACTGTTACATTGATTTGGAAGCTGTTTTTAACAGGATACTGCAGAAAAAATTGGACAGGCCAAACATTTGGTGGGGAAAGTAAGTAGCTTTTTAAAATGATCTTTTAAGAGATAGATACCATTTCTTTAGTGAATGGATTAGTGATTTAAGTCTGTTTTCATGTGGGTTTCCCTCCTATGCCTGAGGAAGCCAGTTGCAAAGAGCAGGACTTCTATATGTGTTAGAACTTTGAATCTCAGAATCAGAAATCAGTCCTTTACTATAACTTTCCAGAGTATGCCTTCACAATGATTTAAACTTGTTGAATATCTTACCTGGTTTTAAAATGTGTTAGACATCTTTATCATGGTACTTAGTGAAGAATTTTCCAGCAATACAGTGAAGTTAAAAGGAAAGTACATAGTACAGAAGTATAAATATTACTTTTTGTGATGTCACTGTGATTTTTCTGGTGGGCTTGAGGAAGTGGGGTAAAAAGGAGAAACAAAATTTCTGTTATGGTCTGCACTTTATTGTAACATTTGTGAATTTCAGGCATTGCTACCCATTTCTGCTGTTTGAAATAGTAGATCTGATTAATAAATTTTTGAGTGAACTTTTCCACTTGTGAATAACCAGGAGGATCAAAATAGCCCATATCTTCCCTTCCATCCATGGAATGCATTGCAGCTCTGGTATGACATCTAATACAGCAGAAACTCTATGCTACTATAATATAATGGTACAATGTGCCTTCCTGTTGCCCTCTGCTTTTGAAGAAAAACAGGCCTTTGCTGCTTTGCTTCACAAATCTGGTCCTGCCTGTTGCTTACTCATAAAGTGATGTATTGAGGTGTGTGGTCGAGTGTGTGAAATAGTTGGTTATCTTGTGATTATCTCAAAGATCTGTAGGAGTGACATTTTTGAGTGTAAATTCTTTAACAGTCACATTCTTCAGGTCAGGCAAGTGTGACATGTAGGGAACAATGCTGAAATAACTATGGAAGTATAAAATGATTATCAAAGCAGATGCTTCTCAGTCTAGAGAGGGTTGAACCCTTCATGCTGTGATTCAGTGGAGTGGAAGATACTGAGTCTAAAGTGAATTCAGGTATCAGATGAGACTTTTATTTACTTTGTGCTTTAACGTGTCAGTTCATTGAGAATGGGCAGAATCTGGTAACAAATCTGCCACTCAGCTGTAATTCCTCCCTTTCGGGGCTGTTGTCTGAGGTGACAATTCTTAGTAACTCACTGAAGCTTTCAGCTGCTTGTGCTCATGGAAATCAGCAATGCTGAACTTCTTTGTAAAACAGGGAGACCCTGCTGCATTGACACAGTTAAGTCTCTTAGCTGTGACTGCATGCAGTGTTTGTGAGGCCAGAGGAGTGCAGTAGCAGCTTGTTCCCAAACAGGAAAAGCAGGATGCTTCTCACTGCCTCACTGGGCAGTTTGACAGGGTCCATAGCGCTGCACAGCGCAGCAGCGAGCTCTGCCTTGCTGGGAGTGTGTGGGGAGACTGTGCACACAGAGACTGCTTCCTGCAGGCCTCTAGGAGTGAATAAAGCCTTCCTTAGAGAACACCACTGCCAGGAGGAGGGTTTTTTATAATTCAGTGATGGCAGCCTTTGAACATCTCCTTTGTTGAGCTTCATTTGGAAAACAGCTTAGGGAAGGTATGTACTGCTTCCTGGTTTTTAAGCAGCCGCTAGTTTTAACAGGGTTGCATAACATTGCTATCTGCATGGCTGCTGGAGGCACTGCCTTTGTGTCATGCTGATTAACCAAAGAGGTTAATTAGCAGGACACAGATGTGCCTGTTACAAAATAGGTAAGGATGTGTGTGCTTACCTAGTTCAAAACCCAACAGTAAGGTGCAGATGCTGAAGACCTGTCAATGTTGCTTTTGTTTCTCTTTCAAAAATTTTCTCTTATTATCCAAGATTGAGACCAAACAACAACTACAATTTTAGCTTTGTGCCCTAGGGAAATAAGACTAGGAACTACAATTAGGATCACCTACTTTTTCCTCATGATTGTTTATTATCAGTATTACTTGAGTTGTAATCATTGTTCATAGGTTCCATAGAGGACTCTCTATAAACATCTCATGTCTAACATGGTCTTCAGTTTCAGACTAAACTGGGCAGTTGATCGAACTGGGAAATGGCAAGAACTGGAGTATCCGAGTCCTGCATATCCAGCCTTTGCTTGTGGGTCTGGCTATGTCATCTCCAAAGATATTGTGCAGTGGCTGGCAAGCAACTCTGAAAGATTAAAAACGTACCAGGTAATAAGATTAGTTCAGTTTTCCTGTGTTAAAGTGCTCTGGGGAACAGCATGTACTGGGTGAGTCAGAAAAAACATTGCTCAAGTGTTAGTGTTGAGTTCTCCTGGCTTATGTGGGCTTTTGCCATATTTTTGGTTGCTATGCTTAGTGCCTGTTCTAGGTCAAAGCACAGATGTTTTCGACTGAGAACCTCTGGAGCTGTAATCTTGTTTTTTGTACTCTGTTATTGTAAGAGCAGTGTATTATCATGGGAAAGGTGGGAGGATTATTTTAACACCTCTGCAGTAGTCTGGTGTAGGTTTTTGTAATTACCATACTTTACTGCTGGTAGATGATGCGACTTATTCCAGGTCACAGTGATGCTTTATGCTTTCTTGGTGCTCATATCTGTATTTTTTATTTTCATGTGTCACCTCAGGGTGAAGATGTGAGCATGGGCATCTGGATGGCAGCTGTAGGACCCAAGCGATATCAAGTAAGTCTGAAGGAATTGTCTGACCTTACAGAAAGAGGATATGTCTGCTTTTCCAAGTAGCATAAAACAGGAGAAATGTTTTTTTCTTTAAAAAGGGATTTAAATAATCATTCAGTTAAAATACAGAGGGAAAAATCTTTTAAAGATGTGTTTAAAAGGAAAACCAGGAAACTGCCACAAACCACCTGCAGATTCCATCCTTACGCTCAAGTTCTCTGAATAGGTCTGGCAGATCAGTTGGGGACCTTTGTGTGCAACGTTTGTTGCTAGAAACAATAAACACCTGATTCTTGGAAGTGAACATTGTTGGAGACTTCATACTTTCTAAGGAAAACTATTGACACGGTTCTCTCTCTTAACAGGATGGTCTCTGGTTGTGTGAGAAGACATGTGAGAGTGGCATGCTGTCTTCCCCCCAGTACTCTCCCCAGGAACTGGGAGAGCTCTGGAGATTAAAGGAACTGTGTGGAGATCCATGTAGATGTGAGGAAAGATGATGGACTTGCCTTGGAAAACAGGGTAGTGTATAATGATCATGGAAAAGTGTACATTTGGGTTCATTCTTGGAACAATAAGAAATATTAAGGTACCTTTTAATGTTGGGTTTCAACTAAAGTATAACAATATTTGCACATCCCTTTTGATAATTACAAGTGGACTGATACTATTCGTTTTCTATAGTATAGATGTTGAACAAACAAAAACCAAATGTTCAAGATGAAAAAAAAAATCCTTTTTATATAAAGTCAAAGACCTACTTGTAATTAATAAATGCACATAAGAATGCCAACTAGCCTGTCTTTTGTAAATTAAAGCACTATTGCTTTGACTCAGTTAGGGCTGTTCCAGGATCCCATGGAGAGTTGTGCTCAGCACCAGGGCAGCTGGTAAGTCTTGCTGCAGCAGATTCTGTGCTGTCTAAGAGGGATGGGGACAGCAGTGAGGGCTAGGATTTGTGATCAGTTTGTTTGTACCATTGTCATTTTAGATAAAAATAAAATCAAGGTTTGCTTATACCAAATCTTCAGGGACTGCAAACTTGGCCTGATTTAGGAGGGATTTCTGAGAGCTCAGTGTGTTACTGGACATGAATTTGAGGTTACTCAAGTGAAAGTAAAATAAGATTGAGGAACAGCATGCTAAAGATTGTAAAATAAATAGCAATGCCTTGCAGTGTGCTGAGAACTTATTTATAATGTGGTATGTTAACATTGTAGGGTAGAAGAAAGGTCTGGCAGATTTTGACCCTAATCATCTAAGGTAGATACTTCTAAAATTACTACTGGGTTTTGTGCACTTTAGGGTCGTTGGATGTAGATGAAAGCAAAGAGCAAGTGGCCTCTAAGTGCAGCACTTGTCTTCTCAGCAAAAAGATCACAACTCAACTCTGTATTTGGTTCAGTAAAACAAATTCTCACCACTACTAGGGGAAGGCAGTATAAAATCTTGGCAAAAGGGTGACCTTGAGTTTTATTTAATTGAAGCATTTAAGCACTATTTGGTATCTCTCCAGTAGGACAAATGAGCAGATATTTTCATGGAGGCTGACGATCAAGTTGAGGAGCTGAAAGAACAGTTGTACAGCCCTCTGGTGCCACGTGTGAAACTCATATTCACCTGTATGTCTGTTCAGGCACAGGCTGTCTGTGTGTCTGTCTCTTCTGCAGTTCCTGTGTCAGCTTTTCCTTCAGTCCAGCAAGAGAGTCTCTTCTTACCACCGTACTAGCACACAGTCTCCACTTTCTATTGAGTAAAACTGCAAAGGCTTTAAGTCATTGTCTAGTTCAACTTCTTTTCCTTCCAACTAGAATGAGAAAGCAAAAAAGACCTAATAAGACTTAAACTGAAATCCCTTCATGTAAACCAAATAGCAGGCAGTTGCAGTCAGGGAGAATCTGTCATACTACAGGAATGAAATCAGATCTTAAATTACAGCATGAAGACAGCCCTCCTCAAGTGAAGTGAACTTCTTTAGATAGTCTTTTAGAACATGCTATGGATCTTTAGCAGCATGAAAGATTTTGTTGTTGAATACCTGTTTTTAACTCACTTTAGAACTTTCATAGGACAGTTTCAGTTCGGAACCAGGAATTTTAAATAGGCGATACAGCAGTCCTTTGACCTTCTGAATAGTCATAGACTCTGGCAAGGGGAGAGAAAGAAAAGTTATTAGAAAAATGCTGCTGCCACTGAGCTGTAGCAAAGTACCAGTGTTTCACTTTACTTGCTTCTAGCAACAGTGAAAGGCTGTATTGCTGCTTCAGTTCTAACATGGCAATAACGTCTTTGGTACCTGAAACCATATCTGCTATGTCAAGTGGAAAATGGTTTAACCTGTGGGGGATAGGGTAGGATGTGCTACTATGGATTAAGGATCCCACATACCAAATTAAAGTGTTATAGCTTCATAATTTACCTTTTTTGAGTTTGTTCTACATCCTAAACTAAGTGACCTTTGGGACACACACCAGCCAGGTTCTGACTACCTGCATCTGGCAACTGTTCCTTGCAATTTTCATTACCAGGAGTTGGCTTTCCCAGCACAAGTAAGCAATTGTCACTGTGGAACTTGTGACATTCTTAGGAATGGTATGGAGTTATTAGTCCCAAACACATTGTCAGCAGAGCTGTTTATATTATGAAGTCAGTTACAGGAAGGGGTATTTTTTGTAATGGATCTCAAATGAGTAGATGTAGTTTGTTCCAGAGGTGATACCTGTGTTTGCAATAGATAAACTCAGTATTTTGGTTGAACTTCTTTTGAAGCTTTATCTAAAGGCACAGCAATAGCGAGTTATTCCTGTAATACCACACATTGTACTTAGACAAATATTTTTCTATCAAACATTTTTGTAAAAGCTGTATCTATCTGATTTTATGCAACTTGTGATAATAAATGTGATTTTTATTTTAGAATAAATCTTGAATACTTCTTTTCTCTCAGATTTCATTCTGACACATCTTTCCAAAACATCAGCCTTACTTACAATGGTCTTATTAATTTTAGTCTCACTACAGGCACTAAACTTCAAAAGACGAATTTGATGGAGGTCAGAACTAGATTTCTAACTTCATGTATTGGATACTAGACCTCAATATCTAGATTTATACACTATGTGGTTGCCTCTTAAGACTTCATATTCTGGTTACTTGGTTCACACATCCACCAGTTTTCATCCCTGTTCATTGGCCTTTAATTGCTTTAGATACATTAATCATGGAACCAGCAGCAGAGGTCATAAGACGAGCATCAACTTTCCATCTTCGAGCTGGACTGAAAGTAAGTATGAAGGCCAGAAAAATAATGACTTTCTCAAACAATTTCTGCCTTTGTCATTTTTTTATATGACAGAGGAAAAGCTTTCAGGAACTGACAGAGCCTGAGGCAGCTTCCATTATTTAATAAAGCTGTTAGAAAAGGAGCAATGAAACAACTGCTTGAACATAAGCCAAGGCTTCTTACCTGGTAGTTTTTTCTCCACTGGCTTCTGTTCGGGTTTCTCAGGACACTTAATTGTCAAAGCTTAGGGAAGAAGGGTGAGGCATTAGTGAAAGAACATTAAGTCCTGTTCTGGCAGAAGCATAGTCCTTCTAGTCTGTTTTTATTACAAATTGTTTCCCTTAGCTCAGCCTGATCTCTCAAAGATTAGGAGGTAGCCTGCATCTGAGCAGTTAAGATAGCATTTAGTCATTATTTGAAAAATTAATTAATTAAAGTGAGCAAGTTTTTATTAATCTTCGAGAAATTATTGTAGAAGTGACTCTCTAATGCTTAAAGATGGGATTTTTTTGGCAAAATGAGTATTTACCTAAAAATGCTTAATTTCTATTTCATGTTTTAAAAATAACCTGCAGTAGAATAGAAATTGCTTATTCCGTTTAAAACAGGCTTTTGGTCCTCTCAAAAGCACCATACAAAGACTTTTAAAGGACATTATTAGCCTAATCGTTTTACAGAGATTAAAAGACTTATCCTTAAAGAAAGGTTTATATTATGTCTAGCCAACAAGATTCCTTGTTCTGTTTAGTCTTCCACCTAAAGACATTAGAATGTAATGCTTTAAAAATACTATTTTGCCCATGGAGTAAAAAGTTTCAATTCTTCTATAAACTGGGAAAGACAGCGACATGAATTTGCAAGTGCAGGATGCAACCTAGATTAAATATGGAGACACCCCCAAATACCAAACCTACCCATATTTTTCTTGTCTGTCCTAAAGTTAAGAAGTTATGAAAAAGTTAATATCAGAAAACAGTGCAGCTGTCGAGATTAAAACTTGAGATGTCGTCTGTAAAGAAGCCACTCACACTGTCAGAATGGAATATCAATTCTCAGTTGAGAAAATCATTTGGTTTGGGTTGAGGGGGGAAATGAGCGAGAGTACACAGAATCAGGTTTCCAGTCAAACTCACTAAGACAGTTCAGAGAAAGCAAAATTACAGCTTGGAACTTTTTGTTCTCCATATACACCTAGGAGACATTAAGGTCATAAAATATTCTAAATGTAGAAGGAACTATTTTGACCATTTCTGGCCTCTTACTCAGGAGCTGATTTTTCAGAGTCACAGGCTCTTGTCCCTTTAGTTCTCCTTCTTCAGGTGCCCCATATTCTGTTGGAAGAAAAGTGCATGTAGAACCCTTCAAAGACTAAACTCAAGACCTAAGGCCACTGAGGTGCAGGATCAGGCAGGAGTTCCCTTGGCACAGACGTGGTGGGTCCTGCACCACACAGTGCTGCAGACACGAGCCTTGCTCAGCTGCTACAGCATTCAGGACATGGGGAGGATGCTGCTGAACATTCCCACTGCTGAGAGAGCCACTGCCTGCTCAGCAGTGGTGCAGGGATGCTCACAGGTGCTGGGGGCTCAGGCAGGGAGCTCAAATTCCTGAGGCAGCAGTGCCCTGAAGGGTGCAGTTCTGTGCAGCCACCCCACAGGAGCAAAATCCCACTGGCACACGTAGGCTTGCCAATGTATAAGCTTTCCTAAGGCTGTAGCAGCACATGGAAAAAGGACCAAGGGGAAGAGAAATTGAAAACAGATCAAACCAGTTCTGCCACAATACCAGAGGTGAGGAAATGCTATTGTACTCTGCCTGTACTTACTAAGACAAAGTGCTGGGTATCTGGGATGGGCAGCAAGAAATTCTTCACTTGGTTTGTTTTTCTCTGGGTTCCAATGCCCACCAGCTTCTAGCCAGTCCTTTCCAAATATTTTACGATAATCAAGCTCTGCTCCTCTTCTTTCAGCAGGAAGGATCTGTACTGACACAGGAATGGCACATAATTATATAACTTTGCAGAGAGTAAAATCTAATCAGTGCCACAGACTCCTTGGTCTTATTTGGGGTTCAGTATGTTTTAATGCTACCAAGAATCTTACAAATCATGTCCCCAAATACCAACTGATCCATATATTCAGTACATTTTCATTAAGAGTCTTAAAGCCCCTCTCTCTGTGTACTCATTGAGCCATAAAGGAATATATAAGCAAAGATTTTGCTGTATACGATGATGCAAGGATGTTTTCCATAGCAATGGATCAGATGCTGCTTCTGCTCTCCTTTATGATAAACATTTGCTCAAAGCCTGATTTGGTGTGAGTTATGATTTTTTCTACTGTGGAGGGCAAATGTTGGTATTGCTGTCACTGAAACAGATCAGACTATGCAGCTTTTTCAGCTGTTTTTGTTTGTTTGTTTTGTTTGTTTTTTTAAGAGAATGTTTTTTGTTAACAGTCCTGCAACTTCAACACAATTCAGGCACTGAGAAAAAACCCCACCATCGCCCCATCCTGTCCAAGTCCCCACTGAATTAGCAATGCTCACAAAGAGGGCTCAGTCTTGTAGCCTTACTGACTGCCCCACTGACAAGGGGATGGACTAGTTGGCACTTTACTTTTCCTGCATCCAAACAATCAATAAACTGAAAACAATTCCTTGGCAGTGATTTAAAGTTTTTGCCAGACTCAATTTGTTTGTAATTTGTTGAAATACCACATACCTCACAGTTGTTCAAAACCTCCAACTGACTTATCTTGGCAATAATGAGCTGTATCAGGGTCTCTGGGTTCTTCTCTGTGTCCATGAAGGGGTTGTTGTTACACTGCAGTGCTCGCAAACTTGGCAGTTTATCAAGCTCATTGATAGATGACCACTGAAATGGAAGGGAAGAGTCTTTTGAGGAAATATAAAACATAACTTCATTTTAGAACAATACGTGGTAACACTGAGTTTTCCTGTACAACAAACATGACTGGAAAAATTCTTTTGATGCTCAGACCCAAGTATTTGGATCCTGTTCATTTAGCTAAGGAAAGAACTGCAATCCATTTAATTAAAAACCAAAACCAAAAGGAATTAGTCACAATTTTGGATCATTAGAATTCAGTGAGAGGAATTCTGAGGTAGCTGCTATAACATAAATGTGTTTTAACTGTTAAGAAATGTTTTTACATTTTTAAATTATGCCTCTGTATTGACAAAAGTGGTCAAGTTACCTCAGAATCTTACAATCTCACATACAATCAAAGAAAATTTTAAGAAGCAAACTTCAAGTTACTCTTAAACAAAGATACATTTATTTACAGAATGTGAAACCATCACAATCTAACCTACCTGTGAAATTTTGTTGTCATTTATTGCAAGGCGTTTTAGCGATGGAAACATTTTAGTCTTGCATCCTAGGAAAAATAACAAGAAATTGGTGAAAACTTTAAATAAACAGAATTTTAGAATCATAAATAAATTACTTATTTTACATACCAAATCCAGCATCAGGAAAGTGTATAGAAGATATTCCAGTGTTTCTAAGTATTAGCTGTTCTAATCTGAAATTTAATAGACACAATGATCACTGTATGTGGCACAGGAAGTTTTTTGCAAAGAAATGCAACCTATTTTTTTTTCTTTTCCTAATAAAGATCTGCAGCTTTTGATGTGGTGTAGCATTACTGACAAATGAAAAGCAGCCTCACAGACAGTACCCAGACTTCAACAGTGTTCAGGGAATACAATTTTCAGTAAGTGCAAGAATTTCAAGCTTTCAGAATGGCTCCTGGATTTAAAAATGTGTGATTTTCTAAACCATTTTTTTTTTAATAGCTTGTGGCTATTGAAAATCATAGCTGCTGTTTTGGTGTACAGGGAAAGATTATAATTCTGCAAATTAGCAAAATGTGATAAATCACTTTCATTTCATAAGTGTATAATGAAAACCTAATAACACACAGCTGAAGAATGTGTTATTATACAACAAAAGCAAGATTTTATTAAAATAGCTCAACTAAATAATGCAGTTACTCTCCTCAAGAGGGCAAAATGCCTCTACTTCAAGATCTCATGAATCTTTCATGCAACATCAATACTATCATATTTCAGCCAACAAGGACTATGGAGATGAATATCTAGGACAAAGAATTTCCAGCAAATTTGTTTACAGCTACCTGGGGAGCTGTGCTATTAGATGCACTTGATTTCCATCCAGTAACTGGTTGTCTGAAAGGTCTAGCAACTTCAGGGTCTGCAGGACATTATCAGGCCTGATACATTGGAAAAAACAAACAAACACAAACACAGAATCTTTAAAGTTATTGGCCAATGAAAACACTATTTTCCTAAGTATATAATTGCATGCACACACTTGTGCACATTTTTGAATGTTCTGAAGTACATCATGTGAAATTTGCATCACTTATTGTCATGGTGATGTAAATGTCACAGGAATGCAACTTTATGTGCTGTGTAACTTTGTGGTACATCAATGGCTAACAACTGACTGACTCACGTTACTCACCTTTCCAAAACTGTAATATTATTAGAAGAAAGGTACAACTCTTCAAGTACTGGCCATCCTTGGGCACAAAGAAGAACCTAAGAGCAAAACTGTATTTAATATAACAAAAGATAGGAAAAATATTTCAGAAATTATACTTCATGCAAATTTGCTCTGAATGTGTCCAGAACAAGCTATGGCTGCCCAAACCAGAGGAACACTTATTAAAGATTTCCTAGTCTTCCCTTTCTTCCAGATGGCTCTCCTGTGCCTGGCTCACCAGCACAGATGACATCAAAGGGATTCTGCAGTGACAGAACTGTAAGTCCCAGGCTTGTGGCCACGCTAGCAGCTAAGACTGGAAACTGAGTGACCTGGAAACTGAGTTAATTTATTCAGTGAGTTGGAGTGACCAGGTTTTCCCTATGATGAGGTGAGGAACTGGCTGTACAAACTCTATATTTGTGCAGAAGTTCCAGAACCAGCTAACACACACATCTCATCACGTCTGACAGAATATTTTTAATAGCTTATCAGAGCTTGAAGACTTTTCTGTCTTGGGACTGTGCCAGCCTATAACCCACTAAAAGCTAAGATTTGCATTAATTCAACACATCCTGAAGTTTTCAAGTTCTCTACAGAAAATAATTCAAAAAGGGCCACAAGTTGAACAAAGATATTTTTGGTTTAGATTTATGCCCTGAAATTGCATAAAAGATATTATTTTACTTTATACAGTTTTTCCTTCAAAAACATTTACAAGAGGTAATAAAACTTTTAAAAATAAATACTTACTACAAGGCAATATAAACTGCTGGCATGAAATAGTTCTGTATGCAATTGTGAAAGTGTCAAAAATTGTGCAGTTTTAGCACATGGAGTTCTATAAGCACTGGAACTGATTGCTTTTCTACAGATCTGTGCCCATGAGTGGCACACTATTCTTTCCACTGATTTTTTTTTCTGGTGTGTATTCTCCATCATCAAAATAAGTGTGAGCTCATCCTGCTACTCTTTCTTTGGTTGGAAAACTTACAGGGGCTCTTTCATTCACCTACATTCCTATTTTAAGGGAATCAGTAGATAACTATTTTTAATCCCCCAACTCTTTCCAAAATGTGATTGTAACTGACTGGGGGATTCAAAGTTTTTGAGAAGCAAGAAGACAGACAGACTGATGTGCAGCACAGTCACCAAAAGCTTGTTTTTACAGGAGGTTACAAAGGCTACAAGCAGTGGAATTCAGAGATCTGGACAGTCCGATTCAACTGGTTTTGTGCATAGCTGACACATTCTCCTGTAATCATCCCCTCCTCGGCACCATTCTCTCTCTTACAGCTGCATGAACCCAACTAGCTGCAGATCTATGGGACTGACTCATAGTAGACACCATGCCAAGGGTAAACACTGAGATCTCCTCAAGATGCAGCCTATGATTTGGAGCCCAACTGCTTCACACCCAAAAATATGAAAAGTCAACCTGCTGCCATATCTGTAACACACAAACACAAACTTGGATATAACAACTTTTCCTATTCCAAAGCAAGAGCAGGGAACACCGGTATTTCATCTCTTTAATCTGATAGTGTTTCCCCATGTCAACAAGATAGACCAAAATAGTTATCCACTGGTGATGAAGAAGCATGACAAGAAACCTGTAGAGTCAAGAGAAATAAGGTGCATGTTGAGTAAGAGATTCCCCCAAAACAGCCCTACATTGGGATGGATGGAATAAAAAAACTGCACAAACCTGAAGTATCTGAAGATTTTTCAATAGGCTGCCCAAATGACTAGAAAATTGCCAAATGATAGGTGACAGCACAATTCCAAGAAACTCAAATTGCCAAATTTCCAGCTACTGCATAAAACAGCTTCCTCAGAAACAAAAGTTCACAGATCTGACACTGAATTAACCCTGAGGAAACACTGGGGCCTCACTGTGGATAGCTGATGGGGAGGTAACAAATACCCAGAGGAGAGCCACTGATGCTCACACCCGAACGAACAGAAATGCAAGAGCTATTGCAAAAGAAATAAAGATGAGAACACAAAACAATTGTCACCATGTAAGTCCATGATGTTCCTGTATCTTTAGTCTGTTTATCCCAGGAAACAAATAATATAATTGGGAAAGGCACAAAGAAGCTAAACAAGAATTAAAGGTGTGAAACAGAGTATAGCTGTTCTCAGTTGCTTTCATATAAAACATTGGGACTTACTAAATGAAATTATCAGGCAGCAATATCAGAACCCAAAAAAGGTTTAATTGATGTTAAATGATATGTATAGCAAAAATTTCAAATGGGTTCTTAATACAGTTAGATTAATCATGAAACAAAAAATCCACAAATATTAATTAGAGGTATACAGTCTTAAGCTCACAAAGCCACACAATTCCAGATTACTTTCTAAGAAGCTCTTACCATGTGCTTACCCTTTGCCTAGAATTTTTCCCAACTACCTGCTGCTACTTGCTAGTGTCAGAAGCATGATCCTGCACTTCTGTTCTAACCCAGATTTTTCTTTTACCCTGTATAATAGTAGATTATATTGTAAATATAAAATCTTAGTTTGAAAACAGAATCACAAATATAAGATTATGATTTAAAGAAAGGGTTTGGAGCCATAAATATAAATTCATTACACTCAAATGCATTAATTCAATGGCTGCTAACCTCAAGATATTTTACAGGACATTTTTCCCCCCTTGAAAGCCATATGTTATGTTTTGAAGAATCGATCAACAATTCTACAGTAATAAGCTCTTTTACTGATATACTAATAATCTCAGAAGTACTTAGATATATGCAAATCATATACTAACAAAAGAATCCTTTTCAAAACCTGATGCTGAAGGCATGTGAATGTGGAGCTATATATTGTTGCATGACAGTTAACCATGTCCCTCTGTTGTGCAAAAGACTTCAAAATAGAAGAACAAACTAAAAAAACCACCAAGTATAACGAGCCCTATGCCATACCTTCTTATATATAACAGCAAATAATTTTGGAATGCTGTTCACCATTAAATTGTTTTAGTTTGAATCAAAACATTCCTAAGACTTCTGCTTATATCCCCATTGACAATTGAAATGTATTTCTCATTTGCTGGGATTATATTCATTATTATTTTCTATCTAAAAGTTGACTTTTCAAGTAACCCCCCTCAGAGCTTAAGCAATGACATTTTCAAATGGTTTGTTCACAAAATACTGATGTCAGGTACGTGCCTTTATTTTTCCTCTTTTGTTTGGCTGCCCTGGAACACCATTTTCAAGCACAGGCTTATGTCTCCCAACTTACAGGGAATGAATTGGAACAAATTTGTTGTCAGCTAAAACCAGATTTTGGAACCAAAGATGTCTTCATGGCCAATGACAAATCATCGGCTGAAGCAGAGTTAAAAAAAACAAACAAAAAAGCCCCCACCAACCAAAAGCTGCATAATTTTTAACTGCTCTGACTAAGCTGGGGCTTTCTCACTGCAATTTAGTTGGCCCTGGAGAACTCTAACCTGCCTGCAGCCATGGCTCCAATCAGCCTTTCAGCCACTCCATGGAGGGATGAAGGACAGCTGCTTGTAGGTGCCAACATTTTAAACATGACAATGGACAGATTTAGTCTGCTGAGCACTAGATGACATTTAAAGTGTTTGTAGCCACTTAATTCTTCACTATTCATATTGCTGCTACTATGGAAGGATTATCAACTGTCCTACCATAAATCCCACAGGCAGTTTGAAGAGCACAGTGAATAGGCACTAAACAAAACCACAGCAGTAACCTTCCTGTAGTCCTACTGCAAGACAAGAGAATGAAGAAGCTTCTTTCTACTCAAGCCCCAGTTTTGTTAAGTGCTCTTTCACTGGATAGCAGCTGGCAGCCAAAATCTGAGAAGTCATGTAATTTTACAATGCAGTACTATAAAATCTGACCCTGAGGAATCCAAATAACACTTTGCAATTTAGAAGCCATTATAAAAAAATGTGACATTGAGATGCACTTCCTAAGCCCCACTTCTGAAAAAAGGCCCACTGCTAACTCTAGGACTTCATTCCTAATAAGATGTCACACCAGGAAAGACCCTTTTAAATGTGCACATGTTTCAGTGCCCCAAACAAACCCGACCTTTGTTTTTCCTCTGCTCTGTGCTGCCAATACCCAGGCATCATGTGGTTCAAGAGCCATCAGTATGGGCAAAGATACCAATCCAGTCTCCTGCTGATGCCAAGTGATGCCGAAACAAGAATTTCTCATCATACGGAAATATTTTCTTTCCATTTGCATTTGTTCTATTGCATGCACAGAAGCAAGGCTAAATCTTCAACAGCTACCAGGAACCAAAAAGTTTTCACTTAAACAAAGTTTGGGACACAAAGCTACATTGTACTCCAATTGCTTTATTTTGATTTGGCAATTCACAGATGTAAATGAAGTAAAATGTTTCTTATTAGGCTCTATGCCAATATTACTTCCTTCATAATGTAGGAAGTACATTAGCTAATATGTAACTAACACAGTTACCCCACAGCACCTTTTCTAAGGATGATTTGCTTTCAGTAGAACAATACAGTGCACAAATGTTTACTGCACTTTCCTTGCCTCAGAAACCTAATGATATTACATTAAAAAAAAAAAAAAATCTGGAAAGGCTATTACCTCTGTCCACGTTATTTCAGTTTGATTAAGTGCCAGAATCTTCAAGTTTGAAAATGCACTGGGTGAAAAAGTTGATGTAGAGGGAAATCTCATTTTGTTTTCACTGCATAAAAAGAATAATTATTTGCATAATGAATAATCACATTTATTGAAGTCATTAGTTTGGAGTTGCACGTTAAAGAAAATGAAATTAACACCCTCCAAAAGTTAAAATGACTGCCAAGGTGTCACATATTTTAAAATATAATAAAATATATTTCTAGTTATATTCAAACATACTTTTTCCTAATTTACTTTCCTGCTTCAGGAATGCATATTTATTAATCTGTGGCCTCTTTCTCTTTCACTAAGTTTTGAACATGAAAAGAATGATTTTCATTAATATTAAATGAAACAGAGCCAGCACTCAGGCTTAAACTCCTTAGTGTTGACTGAAAATGAAGAGCCTACATGACTATCCAGACCCCAGTAAAACGACAATATTTACATATTTACATCCTCTCTCAATAGTTAAGTATCACTACAAAGAAGAAAAGATAAAGATTCTCAAATCTGCAGTCTTCAAATCAGTTTTCATTATTCATCCTGAAAGATAAGTTTTTATTTCTTTCCTAAGTCCTAATCTACCTGTATATTCTCATAAAATCTCTCAGTGTAGTTTATAGTTACATGCTTATGGGTCAAATTTCCACATAGAGAGCTGGTGAATGATTAATCACTTTTATTCTTGTTCCAACATTCTGTGCACAAAAAAAAAAAAAA
>VWYP01023816.1:277339-315786 GCA_013400435.1 Pycnonotus jocosus
AAAAAAAAAAATCAGCAATAGATTTATCTTCTTTCTTTTTTAAAGTAAACAGAAGGTCAAAACAATAAAAAAAGTGATCCAGACTATGTCAGTTTGTAGTAGTAAGCATCGGATTCCAACATCAATCTCATTTTGTTTTCCATTTTTTTCACAAATAACTTCTGAAGACCTTTCAGTCTAGAGTACACTTCCAAACAATGATAAACTGAAAAAATTATTCCAGGTGAATTAACAAATTCTCTGTATTCTCATGCATGCTGATAACAATAAGTAATGATATGCTCTAAGCAAAATTAGATTTACAAATAGCACCCAGGTTGCAAACAGCTGTTCAGTGCTAAATATTTAAGAAGCTGGAACACCTACAACAATTTTAAAAATACATTTTTGTCACATTAGCAATAAGAATAAATAAAAACCCTGGTGATTTAGGCTGCTGCCTAATCCATTGTGCTACTTCACACCAGAGAAATTATTGTGGCACGTGCCAATTACAGTGTAGAGATATGTACTGGAAATGTTCTTTATTTTGAAATTATTTTATGAATTTTCTTGTTTTGATGAATCAGAGCTTTATTTAACAACATCCTTCTTCCTTTTCCAATGTCATCATTGTACAAGAGATTTTCCCTTAGATCTGTCACCATGGTCTTACCAGTTTCTTATCAGAATCATTTTAGGACAGAAATAGACTAGGGTTTGGAATAATTAAGGTTTGGTTAAAGCATTATGGATAATTAAGTTTAGTGTCAAGACATAGCTGGTTAAACAAAAGTGGGCTCCTAAATGCAGACCTGCCTGAGCAGCCAGAATGTATCAAGAATAATAAAAAACAAAGATCAAGTCTTAAAACTTTGAAGAAAATGTTCTCCAGAACTTAGTTTTACACAGAAGCTGAACGCCTAGGGTTCTAGACTTTTTCTTGAATACAGATATCAGAAAAATACAGCCCATACTATAGCTCAGAACTTAAGCAGTTGCTTAAGAACAAGACTTTAAAAACTAAAAAAAAGTATTAAAAACTTAGCTCCCATTAGAATGAGTCTTGTATCCAGTTACATTTACAAAGTTGAATCCTGAGCCCCTTGGTTTTTGTTCCTACCCCAAAGGAAGAGAAACTCAAATATGATTATTTATACCTGACATTAAGTGTTTCCAGATTTTGAACTCGACAAGCAATAGCTATTACTGTCTCCCAAGATGATATCAGATTTTTTGACAGGTTTATATGCCTCATATCTGAAATTTCTTGTTAAGAAAAACAAATTTTAAACTAAGTTCAAAACTGAACTTCCTTTTTTCAGAATTAGAATTAGGGGTTTGTTTTGAATCAAAGGGAAATAGATTACAGTAAGGGATGTTACTGCTCAGTTACAGCAAATTTTATTTTGATTTGTGATATGGAAATGTCTTGTAGTTTTATAAAAGAGCTTAATGATACAAATCCTCAAATGGATTAATTTCTATACTGACAGAAACTCTTATAAGTCCTTATAAATTAACAAATAATATCTGCTTTGTATTTTTGCAATATTGCCACTACACACAATGTACTAAACATATTATTTGTTATATATTGGAAACCTCTGGTATCTACAGAACATATCAGTTCTACCTCTGTAAGGTTATGTGCTCTAGGGAATTTTTTAAAAACTACTGCTGGAGCCTTCTGAAACTGCAGTCACAGTAACAACCTATGACTATACTTCTATTTTCATACACAATTTGCATTTCCTCTCAAAAATTGTAGGTGTCTGGCTTTTTAACTTTTTAACATTGCATTAAACTTCTAAATGTAAACTTCCGTTTTAATTTCTTTTTTAATGAAAGGATACAAATATCATTCATTGATGTGAACACTTGGAATGCTACAGTATGTACATTATTTGTGGCATCATGCAATATAGCAAAAAAAGGATACTGGCACAGGTTCTGCTGATTTCCTCCTCCTGACCAGCATGGCTCACTGCACACTCACGCACTGAGATATCCACCAGTCTGTTCAGCTGTCTACATCAGAAAGAACACTCTGTTAGGTAAGCTTCAAACAGAAATAGGTATGTTACATAAATGCCTGGGTTTTACAACTACATAACATCCTTTTCATGCATATCTCTCCTTTGGAATTAGCAGATTACTCCACTGCAGTGTCATTTGCACTTGAAAACAGACATCTCTATTTTTTGCCTTTACATCACTATTACAAAATAAGTCTGGTTGAACCACAGTTTCCACACCCCCCAAAAAACTTCATTCAACTGAAATAAAGAGTGGTAAAACAGATTAAATATAGCTGTGCAAATTGGAATTTCATTAGAGGTTTCAAGTTAAAAAGGTTTCTTGCAATATGTTTTGCAAGAAGTTCAGAGTTATTTGGGCACACTTTGTATCACTTACTGAAAGTATTTTTGACTGCTTAGTATGCTCTGGGAGACAAGGAGAATATTTGTAGAATATCAGCTCAGAAGGAGACTGCCACCTACTGAACTAATACTTCTCTACTCCTGGAGGCCATTAGAACTGCAATTCATTACCCATCATTAAGTTACTTCCTTTCTTACCCTTCCAGGTACATGAACATGACATGAACTGATTGAAAAACTTCTTCACTAGCAGTACAGTGACTTTCTGCCTTCCCTCTCTTGGTTACAAAGTAATTTGTGATATGAGTAAACAAAGACTAAAAAACACTGTACAGTATTAAGAAAGCATTAAAATACATCTATATTAAAAAGATCATGCATGTGTACGATGACTGCCAATATCATGATAATTTATCTCTCTATTTCTCACAAGATATCACCATCTTTATGAAATCAGAATGAGGATTGTTAACACTCAAACATGACATAATCCCAGTTCCTATTTGTAAAACCTGTAAATTATGAATCCATAATCAGAAGATTTCTCGTCTCTTCCACCATAGTGCAGTCTGGCTTGGTTTTAGACACATAACAATTTCATATGCATGGCAGTCACTTCCTTACAATTGAAATACTACTTGACTGATCAATCACTAATAATGTATCTCAGATTTTCATATATTACACTTGCCTTTGCTGTTCTGCGACAGAATCCATGCCAACAAATTCCACAGTCTTCTTTCCAAATACCAGTGTATTCCCTGTCCCAAACTGAACATCTTGCTTATCATTCAATCCATACCGATCCTTTACTGCAGTAAGAAAATCTACCCCAAAATTTGCCTTGTTTGGCCGGATGAACGATCCTCCTTTAGGATGCCTAGAATAAAGCAGCCAGGAAAAGCTGAATTATAAAATGTTATCATGACAATGACTGACTGGTTAATTACCACTTTGAACAAAAGTACTGAGAACCAAAGCAGTTCAAAAGGCAATTCTACAGGCTAATTGTAAACATCACTGTTCCCAGCAAGCCAGGTAAGACTTTCAAATATCTTTGACAGTACTTGGCAGAAATTCACATAGTGAGATACCATGAGAACTGGAGCACCAACTCCCCAAAATGTACTCACGCATCAAAATTACAATGTCAGTGCCATTATTAAAAACAACTTCTCTGTTACTTGCACATTCATTATGAACTCAAGCTCTCCAGAAAAAGAAGTTTCTACCTATGGATAGACACAAAGTTACCTAAATCATACAATAAATGTGCCTGGAGTTTTACCAAAGCCTTAGGAATACCCAGCATAGTGATTGCTACATTGTATTTGGCTTGCATCGTTCACTAGTAATTCTATCACACAAATCATACAACATACAAATTGTAGTGCTCAGAACTCTTATACAAACACAAACTTTCGAAGATCCTGATACTGACTTGGTAACAGTTTTGAATATTCAACAGAAATATCCAACTAATAATGTATGCTCAACACATTCCTATGAAGTTTCTTGTTTTTTCTTGAGCACTGAAAAAGCTTTGTTGCATGCCCATTTCTTGCCATGCAATTGCTTTGACATTTTCTATCAAAGTTAGCCAGGAAACACAGCATCAGGAAAGAACTAGCAGAGACAAGTTATGGGAATGGCATCACAGAGCAGATGAGGATCTGATAGGAGCACTAGCCAGAAAACCTCAGTAAGAAAATTGGTAACTATGAATATCTGTCTGCCATCAAGCTGAGAAGACAACAGGCTTTGGTAGGAAAGTGCCCAGCAGGAAGACATCACTTATGTAAATAAAACTTCTCAAAGCAGCATGTAAGCGTCACATGGCTAATTAGCAAACCATAATATAAACCGCCAATGATACAAAGTTCAAAATTTTCATAGAAAAAACCAGTAACTAAAGGCCCCAAATCCTATGGACCCATTACAAGTAAATGGAATAGCTTGGGCACCATGTATTCACATTTTTGTTAATAAAAATCCGTGCTGAAAATTTCCTGTGCCAGTTTCATTCATTAACATTTCTACTCACATATCCTAAAGAAGGACCTAAGTAGAAACTCAATATTATTTACTTTCAAAATATTTTCAGTCTGGTTTTGTAATGACTAAGTTTAGAGTGCAATGATTACAAAAGAAGCAGAAAGGCAAACTCCTAGAGAATGAACTTTTCATGGTTAATAAGCATTTTCAATACATTATTAATCCAGTAACCTTAAATAATTTCTTCCATTCCTTTGAAATTCTTCATAGCTTGCAAACACTTGACTGATTTAAATACTGAATTTCCTCAAATGTAAAATTGATGTGATTCTTTCTTAATAACTCTTCTTAACACAGTAAATTACCTTTTCATGACCTGAACTAGAACATCTCTTGCCTGCAAATATATCACTTCTGCATTTAATTAAGTCAAACAGCCTCATAGATGGCAGATAGTACAGGATTCTGCCTGGGGCTCTGGAAAAAATCCTTGTACTCCTGTCTATCTGTAATTCACACTAGGTCCTGCTATAAGTTTATTCTGACAACAACTGTCCAGTTTCCTGTCACCATGATTTTGTCATCACCATCCCTCCATACTCAACAGTTCTGCTCTCCTCAACCCTCTCATCAGAGCTAATTGAGAACCTCACATCTGCATTCCTTCTGTCATGCCATGTATCCCTATGATGACCAAGACCTTTGGGTCTCTCCATCACCATATACATTCCTAAGCCCATTTCTGTCCTCTCAGGTCAGCACTTCTATTGGCATCTCTTTCCTCATTTTCTGTGCAGGAACCAGTTCTATCCTTAGGGGGAAAAAAGAAAGCAGAGTAACCTAGCTACCCTGTTCCCTGTCATTTAAAGCTACAGGAAAATTTTAGTGTTTTTATCTCTCAAGACCCTTCTCTTTCTGTCCTGATCACAAGACCTTAGGTTTTCTTTCTCCTGTTGCTATCACTTACCATTACTCTGCATGCTATTATAAGTTACCTAATGTATATTTAAATCTATTCCACAGCCTAAGCTTCTTTTTCAGTTCCAGTCTATTTATTTGATCTACTTTTTTAGCAACTGTCACAAAGGACAGGAAAGCAAACTGCAATGGGAACCTATTTTCAGGCAAAATTATTGTGTATTCAAGGAGAGAGGTCACTGTAACTCATTTTCCCTAAACCGCAGTGCCTGTATTAAATTTCACATACGGACCTATGAACTGTACAAGCTGCATGTACATATCAAAAAAATAATGTACAGCACCTGGACTAATACAAAAATCAATCTCCATAACTGGGAACTAAACAGATAAATCCTAATCCAAAGAGTCATCCAGCATGCATATTATGAGATGGAAGAACCTAAGGATTACTGATCAACCTGACTTAAGCCAAACACTCGAAAGTCTAAGAACAGGGATTTTGTTATCTTGTATGCAAATTGTCTTGCAGCCAGAACAAAACACTGTGCAGAAACAGAGTGGAAGATGATATGGCCCAATTTTCTTAAGCAGAAAATGTGGAATATGCTCAGGTGGGGCTCTAGCAAGCAGCTGGCTCTAGATAATACTGACACTCCCTACTGACTTCTAAAATAGAGAGGTTGATCCCAATCTCAGAAGTCATCTTGTAGGACACTTCCTATTCATGATTCAGTAACCTGAAGCATAGAACCCATCTGCTGGCACGCCCAGGGCATTTAAAGGATATTCATTACAATTTAGATTAGCTGTCAGTTTCCACTGAATAAGGAGGAAATTTGGCATCATTTCTTGCTAATGTTAAACAAAGTCATGGCATTGCTCATCATTACAGGTACATGATGGCTCTTCATGTGCTAGGGCAATATCTCACACACTTCTCAGTACTGAAGAATAATGCAGGAGCACATAAATCATAACAGCTACACACTCGAGCTGTCTGACTGCAGAAGCTTCAGAGCCACGGAGATGTCAGCTTTATCAGCCTAGGCAGTAAACACGGATCAAAGGGCTTCTTTGCCCAGTACCAGCTGTTTGCAATGATCAGCTCCAAGCAATTACCATCATGACTGGAGCAAATGCACTACAAGGCTCATAAGGTATCCTAAAGTGGAGCTGTTTGAATCCATGCACATCTTTTCTACATAAGCCCTGAAGAGATCTCTTCCTTCTAGGGCAAGATGTTCAACACACAAACTTTTTTAGAAGAATCTACACATCACAGTAAAGAAAATCCTTCAAGTTTTAGAACAGGCCATGGCACCAAACAATGCTTATAAATGACACCTAACACTAACCTGCCATGGTGTATCAAATTCCTGACTGAACAGCAGAAGCTTTGCTTTAGATGGCAAGTACTTCAAGTTCTTGAAAGTTTACATTTGTTAAACAGATGTGAAACTTGACTCTGAGCTTTCAAAAAACAAGGAAAGACAGACAGACATCTGCAGCTTTAGATGCTATCTTGGAGTTCTGCTGGTACACAGGACAACCTTTTGTTTCAACACAGTTCTATTGGCAACAAAGAGCATGAGTTTCTGATGGGCAAAACTTCTTAACTGAAACCTTCTCAGGAATCCTAAGAATGTTTTCTGCCTTTGCAAAACAAAGATAGTTTTTCTTCATGGACACTAAAATGATATTTGTTTTTCCTGTCTTTGAATAGATTGTTTGTGCTCTAGGTAGGTATTCCTAGAGGTGAATCTGTCACCCTTGAAGAAAAAATAGGCTAATTTAAAATAAACAGATCTTTCATGGAGCAGATCATCTTGAATGCCATCATGCAACAAGTATAGGACAACCAAGGGAGGAGGGTGTGCTTGTAACCCACATTTCCGGGGGAACACACACACACAAATGTGTGAGTGGGTCTGTGGGACAAGAACCTATTGGGAAGCACATTCATGTTTCAAAAGCTGTATACAAATTTTAACACTGTTTTAAGGCTTGATTACTCCTCATTTCTCTTGAAGGACTGCAGAACATTATTTAATTACATTATACACTACTGCAACTGACAGCTAAAATAGTAGTTACTCTTCCTCAGTTATTAAGAAACAAGATCCTATTATCAGGAAAAAAACTGAACACAAAAGCAGCACTAGATTGTGCATCACCATATCTAGCTGATACAGGGTTGATGAACATGCTTATGATGCCAACATAATTTGAAGTATGGCTGTTTTGTTCCTTGGTATTCATATTCTTAAGCAATTCAATTATCACCACATAATATATGACCTGGATAAACATACTGCCATGAAACATAAAAATTTAGCTCATATTTTAAAAAAACTACTATAGAGATCACATAGAGCTGTAAGCAGACCTACTGTAAGGACTAGAAAGAAGATTCTCTGGTAATGGGAATATCAAAATCAGTTTTATTTTCCTCTTACAATCTTATTTTCAAATGTCACTCTGAAAGATGTATTTTTTAAAGCAGTTATTTTCAAAATTGCCTTAAAAACAATTTTTAAATGTCCTTTCACTGCATTTGTTTACAGTATAAGCTACTTGATCAGCTGCTTTTGCTTATCAGAATTCAGCGAGTGAACAAAGTAGGCTTGTAGGCAAAGGATACTCATGATAAGGTGTAAGGGGAAAAATATAGCTTTTTTTTTTTTTTTTTAGATGTGCACATTCATCTACAAAGAAACATTGCTCTCTCCTAATCAGCAGTAGTAAAGAGGAGATGTTTTAAGTTATGGGAGGGTTTTGTTTTTTAGCATCCTTCTGCTAAAATAAGGTAACTATTTTTTACTTAAGTTTGCCTACATTTTCAGAGTTGGTGTGTCTGCACACAGGAAGTTATGTCTGTGTGCCTTGGTGGACTGCTGGAACTATGTATTCCCTTAGACTCCAGCAAGACCTCTTGTGATTGGAAAATAGCAGAGTACCAAGAACAGGTATTGAAAGAACAACATGTTTAAAGACCACATTTATACTTGTTATGGGTATTGAGCTTCACTCAAAACATTGATTTTTACATCAAGAATTAAGATTACTATCTGAGATCACATCTCCTGGAAGGACACTAATGGCTGCTAAAAACCCAAGAGTCTATACACATGTATATAAATATCATATACACACAAACGTAAAGCAGAGAAGTTTCTGAAAAACATTCAGGAAATGTTCAGTTGCTTTTTCTGTCCAGAGAGATTTGGAATGGTCAGCCAATTACTTCTATTTTTCTCTCCTACAGCAGAACATAGCTAGCTTCAGTTTGGAAACAGTTTCAATTAAATTCAAAGCATTTAGGAAGCAACTTCCACTAATGTATTAATTTAAAAGACATGGTTGTTCTAAAACCATCATTTCCAATTCTTTAGCTAAAACAAAAAAAATCCAGCAATGTTCAATTTTTCCCTTGTATTAGGTGTGTTTAGCCTCCTCAAGTCTTGTTCTGTTATTTGATACAAGGGAAAAAATAACCAGTCCTCACAGGTGGGTGTTTTCTTCTTTACTTATTTTCCTGAAGAATAGATTTTGTTCTCTCATCCTTCCCCACTTCTATGCTCAGGAACTTACTGAGCTAGCAATCTGTAGTATTTAACACCTATTGATGACTTTTGCCTATGGATTTATCCAGTTACTATTTAACTTACAAACTTTTAGGTGTTGCATGTGTCCTGACATAGAAATCAACAACTTGCTGCACTTAGTATCCACCCTAGAGTCCTGTATTCTGCAATTTCAAACATATTAAGTGCTCAAATTTTTTCACTTAAAAGTAATGCATGCATATATTTAAAAACCCCACACAGCTGCACTATGTTTTGCATGTACTAAATCCAATGAATATATTTAGCAATTCCTTAGTGATACAAATATAACCCAAATCATTAACAGGAACTTAGTATTTTCCCTTAACAAGATACATGCAAGTCACCTTAAATTCAAATATAAACTGTATTTGAGACACTTAATATGGACCAATAGTTCAGAATTACCTAATGAAGGTCACTAGGAAATATTGGTTTCCTAGCTAAAGGTCTGAAACCTATTAACAGTAATAATAATAACATCCAAAAATCTCATTTTATAACATACCTCTGAAAACATGACTTGTATTTTCTAGGTATTTGCTATACTCTAATACCTGTAACTGGATAAATATCAATGCAAGAGTCTCTATGGATTAGCTAGTCAGAGCACTCAGAATTATGATGTTTTTTAATATTGGCCAACTGTTAACAGAAGTTTTTGCCCTAAAAATTGCCAAAGAGCCTTTTCCAATTACTATCTTGTCACCACATATGACATGCCAATACTTTGAATCAACTCACCTGCACTTAAAATACTGTGTTCCTTCATAGCTGCCATCATGCTTTCCCCTCTGAGGATCATCCCATTCCACACCCAGCCAAATTCCTGAAAAAAAAAAGGTTGATATTTTTTCAAATTTATGGCATCATATCCATATAAATCATGGCCAGAAAGAACCTCTGCAGTTCACTTAGCCTAACCTTCTCTCTCAAAGCAGGAGATTATCACCAGCACTAAAACAAGTCAGTCAGGTAATTTGTTATCTAGCCAAACTTTGAAAATTTCCAAGGAGAGAAAGATTCCAACATATCTGGTGAGCATATTTCAGTGCTGCATTGTAATGTTGCAATATAATGGAAAAGGTTTTCCTGCTGTGGCCCTTATCCTTTGCTATATAATCTAGTACTTGTAAGAAGAGTTAGGCTGTGCCATCTTTTAAGCACCAGCCAAACAGCTGCAGGAAGCCACTGGATGTCACTTTTTCTTCTCTTCACCACATTAACCAAGCCCAGATCACTCAAACTCTCCACAACACATGTATGGTCTGTGCCCTTAACCACCCTGGCAGTCCTCCAAGACTCCTGAAGAGAGGAGATCTTTGAGATCCTCTCAAGTTTATCCGCATCCCTGTAGAACAGGAATGGTTCCACACCAGATACATTACTCCAAGTATAACTTTGTCAAGAGCCCCTGCCCCCAGAGAGGGGTAACAGCTTCCTTTATCTTGCAGGCCATGTTCATCACTTCACCATAAGGTAACCCAGTACATGTATCTTTGCTCGTTACAAAGATCATCGTTGTATCATTGGCTCATATTCATAACAGTATCCAACTTAATGCTTAAGCCCTTCACAGCAGAATCTGTGAGTTGCTAGTACTTCCTTCCATACCACATATGGGAATTTATCCTTCTTGAATCTCTTGGGTTCAAACCTAAAGTTCATAAAGCCTGATCTGGACTGCAGTTCTGTCTTGTATCACAGCAGCCATTTGAGGGTGAACACTGTTCATCTCCCAAGTCACTGATGAATACATGAAATAATACATGGCATACATGGAATAATCCTGGCATTTACTTTGGTATTACTAACTCATTACCAGATATCAAGTCATTAATTACTTTTTCACTTGACAATTTTCAACTCACTTAACAGTTCAATCACTTACCTTGTATTTCTTCAGCTTCCAAATAAGATTCTTTATGGAGATATCGTTCAAAGACTTATTGAAGTCGAGGAATATTGACTTGTTCTCCCTTTATCCACATTCACAGTCATATCACCATAGAAAGTAATTACATTTGCCAATGCTACATGATCCTTCCAGAAACTGAAGTGAGGCTAATGAGTGTACAGTTCCTGGTCACCCTTCTTCCCTCTTCCAGAACTGTATGCAAGGCTAATCTTCTTCCAAGCATCAGGAATCTTGTCATAAATTTGAACATTTATAGTGGGTTGACCCAGGCTAGATACCAGGTGCCCACCCAAAGCCACTCTCACTCCCCTCCTCAGCTGAACAGGTGAGAAAAAATACAACAAATTGCTCATGAGTTGAGATTAGGACAGGGAGAGATCACCCACTGATTACTGTCATGGGCAAAACAGACTTGACTTGGGGAAAGTAATTGAATTTATTACCAATCAAAATCAGAGTAGAATAATGAGAAGTAAAACAAATCTTAAAAATACCCCCCACCTCAGCTGGACTAGAAGACAGTCTTCCATGGACTGGTCCAACATAAATCCTTCCTAGGGGCTACAGTACACTTCCTTTGGAACTGCTCCAGTGTGGAACCCTTTTTTCATGAGGTGTAGTCTTTCAGGAAAAGACTACTTCAGCGTGAGTCCCCCACAGGGTCACAAGACCTGCCAGGAAACTTGCTCCAGTAGGGCTCTTCTCTCCACAGGTTCTCAGGTCTACCAGGAGCCTGCTCTGGTGTGGGCTTCCCCCAGGGTCACCACTTCTTCTCAGGCATCCACCTGTGTATGTCTCCTCCATGGGCAGCAAGTGGATCTCTGAACTCCTGCTGACCCCCATGGGCTGCCAGGAAACAGCCTGTCTCAGTAGGTCTGTGGGGGAATCTCCTCTCTGCAGTGTGGAGCACCTCTTTCCCCTCCTTCTTCACTGACCTTTGTGTCTGCAGGGTTGCTCCTCTCACATATTCTCACTCAGCTTTTCTCTGGCTGCAGCTACTTTTGTGCAAAGCATCTCTTTTTCTTCCCTTCTCAAAGATGGTTTCACCGAGGTGCAATTACCACTGCTGATGGGCTCAGCCTTGGCCAGTGGCAAGTCTGCCCTGGAGCTGGCTGGGATCAGCTCTGTTGGACATGGAGAAAGCTTCTGGCAGCTTCTCACTGCCACTCCTTGCCACTATCAGAGCCTTGTCGCACAACTCCAGTAAGAGTATGTTATCAAAGGAGCACCTGGTCTGGGGATCTGCTGCTGCTGCTTCTTACCTTCCCTGACTACACCAGCACAGAGATCAGGGAAAAAACTGTAAAGTTCTTCTTACAAATTTTGACAACTCTGACTTCTTTAAAAACCCCAAACCCCAACAACTCACAATGATTTGAAGTCGTCATATTTACACAAGAACAATGAGGAAAAATCAAACTAAAATTGCCCCGTTCTATTTGACAATGTTGGGTTTTTTTTTTTTTGTTTTTTTTTTTTGTTTTTTTAATTAAGAAGAACACGAGGAGAACCTCGAGAACAACCATAAAATGTGAAGACAATTACTTTTGTGGCGCTTACCCGCAGTACGAGACACGCTGCCCACGTAGCGCACAGTCCCACAGTCGGTGCCACAGGCGACCCGCCGACCCAGCGCATCGGGAGGCACCTCAGCAGCCATCCCGGGGCAGCCGAAGTCCCGGCCGCTCCCAGATCTGCAGGGACAGGAGAAACGCCCTTAAACACAGGCGCAAGCCGCTGCTCTCACAACGCCCCTACCTTGAGCTATGCTTTTGCCGCCCGGCTGCACGCCGGACTCCCTCCCGGCGCTCTCACAGCCCGTGGCACTCCCACAGCCCGTGCCGCTCCCCGCTCCCGGAGCCTCCTGTGGCGCTGCTCTCACCGGCGACCCCTCCCGCGCGGGGCTGCGGCCGCAGCTCACGCACCAGCGGGGCCGCTCCCCTGCCGCACTTCCGCCCTGCGCCGCGCGGCACCCACCGCCCCGCCCCGCCCGGGCTCTCGAGAGCTCCGATTGGCCGCGAGCCCCGGGGCTGCCCTGCCCCGGTTCGCTATTGGCCCACTCTGCCTTCTACCCTGCTCAAGTCACCGCCTTCAGGGGCAAATCGGCCCGGGGCGTGGCCGCCGTGGAGCCTTCTGGGTAACGCCGTTTATCGAGGTGACCCTGCCGCACGGGCTTGGCGGCTTCGGACTACAGCTCCCAGAATGCCGCGGGGTGAGAGGCGGGCGCTCTGACTGGGCAAGGCGGGCGCTCTGTTAGGGCGAGAAGGGCCCGCGGGGCGGTGCCGCGGTGTCCCGCCCGATCCCGGGAATTGCGCCTCCCTGGGAGTAGCCGCAGACAGCGTCGGGCTGCGAGGAGAGAGGAAAGATGCTCCGGTGAAGCGCTGCCGTGTTGTGAAGCAGCGCGCGGTGAGCACAGCCCGGGGCACAGGCACCGGTGAACCGACACCGAGCAAGAGATGGTTCCGAGTCTGGAACTCAAGGCTGGGGCGCTCTCCCGGGAGAACGTGGGCGACTCGCTGAGCAGTAGAGATCTCCCGGAGCACCCGCGGGCCAGGGGAACTCCCGAGCTATTGTATTCCCCTGTACATTTGTTGCTGCTACATTTGTTGCTGCATTTATTTCAACATTCAGTATTTGGGGAAAATATCGCCGGGGGGATCCAGGGAAGACCTCTAATAATTAGCGAACACAACTTATAAAAGAAAAAACCAAAAATCGGTATGTCCAGTGTGCGTAGATTAACAGCAAAAAATCAAAGACCTGACTGTGTTCTACTGTCAGTTGGTGAAGAACAGAAATTGAGTAAGAGCTCTTCAGTTTGACCGAGAGAGATATGGCAAGATGTAATAGCTGTGGTTATAAAATCAAAGTACCCTAATTGATTTTTTCACATTCTTTAATCTCTTGTGTTTCATACTTCAATGTCTCATAACAGCTTAATGCAAACAATATAATTTGAATGTTGGCACCACCAAGAGTGGAAGAATCATGACAGTAAATAATCAAGGAGCTCTTTCAATCCTAGGGCTCCATTACATTACATCTGTCTGTTCTTTTGGCAGGCAGCATATTAGTACTCTTTCCTTTGAGTCTGTGATACTGACTACAGAAATCAGGTATGAGTATTGATAACACAAGTACATTCCAATCAAAATAATCCGTATAATGTGTATATTTTTCAGCAGGCTGTTAGCAGCATTAATATGCTGATAGCATCTTCAAGTAACAGGCCTTGAGGGTGTGCATTACTGTCTTGCATAAAGCAGCTGCTCAAGGCGACAATCCAGTGAAGAATTCTGTACCTTTATTTCATAGTCCTCCTTTGCCATAGGTAATGTGTTATTTCAGGCCAACTAATAGAATTAGGGGAAAAAAATAGATACCCTAGTCTTTCTTCCAGATCTTTGGTGGTGGTGCTGTCTCATCTGGGTTCCTAAGCCCACTCATCTCCCACAGAGGGCACTCTTGGAACGATCTGTTCCAGTTTCAAGCTATGGAGATGAAGCCACATGGATAGTGGAACAAGTGAGAGCAGTAAGCCCTCTTGCTCTCCTTTCTGAGTCCTCCACTGTTCCCAAAGTAAAGCTGAGAGCATCTTCCACTTTGTGTACTGCCTGACAAGAAAATACTCATGATCTTTCTGACCCCAGCTGTCCTGTTTTATCCCTGGACAGGTAATCCAGCCATTCTCAGAATCTACATGCATGTTGTCAAACTTGTGCATTTAGTATTTCTAAAATGATAATGCGAATAGTGTAACTTACTGCTTATTCTTTCTATATCTTTACACTTTTTGTTTCAGTGTTGTAATCAACAAGCAGCCATTGCTCATGATATGTACTTGACAAGGAACAGGACAGTCCCAATGCCAATGAAATTAGACCAATTTAACATTTTCACCTTATTACCTCAAATTAGAGCTTCAGCATTTTATAAGCACTTAAGTAAAAATGGATTAAGCTTCTGCATTTACTGAACATTCATGCTGGTTGGTGTAAAGGATAAGTGTGGTGGTGCATTTTAACCTTTATATGTTTGTTAATTATGTTTTAGTTTAGTGAATGGTTTTACCCTTTGTATTCCCCTGTGTAAACTTGCTTTTGGTCCCTTCCCAAAGTGGTATGTGTCAATCACTGTAAATCCCCCTCCCCTGGGGCACTGCCATCCACCTTGGGCATCTCCCTTCTTCTAGACATTTTGGAGAGTCCAGCAAGGTGATTGGCCCCATCCCAGATCCCTTCCCCTGTTCTGTATTCCCAATGGTGATAGTTTTTGTCTGTCTAGTTTGTATTTTCCCTTGAATTTTGTTATTGGAGCATCCCTTATCTCTTGAAACTCTCACTATAAATCTCCAGGACAAGCCCTGGAGCTTAGCCCTGCTGCAGAAGTTTCACCAGGTGAAGATCTGTGCCTGGCTGCATTCCATCGTGAAACAATGAACCCACATTTCCAGGGGGAAAATCCTCTCTTTCTACCTCTTACCATTACTGTCTGAACATTGGCACTTTGGTGAAAAGCTCCCCCCAAGTCCCCCTCAGTGGCAGCAAAGCTACAGGCAGGACTTGCTAGGCTGTCCCTGTGCCAGGGTTCATCAGGCAGTTTGGAAAAAGGGCACCGAAGCGGTGATAAGAGATTATGTTTATAGCACAGTTTTTACATTTCCATGAATAGCAATGACAATTTCTCTCTCTGGCTTTTATGTTGACCTGTACATTCTATCCCAACCCAAAAAGCTACCTACAGGTTCTTCAGTTAAAACCACAGAAAAACTTCTGGAGTTAGTTCCATGCTTCATATACTAACTCTGCAATTATAGGAAATTCTACTTTTAAAGAACTTTGGGTTTTTGTCCTTGGAAACCTTTATTCCCCTCCAGTCTCTTTACATAGGCTTGGTGTAAGTCTGCTTTTAATAACTTCAGTCAGTGAAAGGTTACGCCTTCCTCAGCCAACAGAAGTTCTCTGTGGAGTAACACAGATTGCAAGAGGAGAGTTTTATGTAATTCAAAATACATAAACAATATGCATTTACCATTTTACAGACTTCAGTAATTACTGAGTGATTAAGTAGCTCACACTATATGCTCTAGAAATAGCAACTGAAACATTATGAAGAGAGTGGAAAATGACCTACTGTGCTCAAGAGATGATGCAGCTGCTTATCTGTTAGCATGTAATTCATATACCGACAAGTAGAGCATTTTCCTATTCAAAAGCAAAAAATTATCTATGATTTCCCTTCACCTCAGAGTTAGTCTTCTACACAAATTCATGTCAGGTTTTGTAGTGCTTTCCTTGGAATGGTCATGTTAGGCCTTCTTGGTGTATCTCCCATGGTTCTCTATGCTGTACTGAACAGATGATCAGTAAATACCTTTTCAGTAGGTTACCTGAGAACTTACTTCTTCCACAGGGTACACAGGTGAGGAACACTATCAGAGTTAATGTGGTTTAACCTGCATCTTTATTAGATGTTTTGCAGATTATATGCTTGAAGTGAGTTGATGAACCATGGATTATTCCTAGCCACACCTCAACAAGCTGCCTGTGAAATAATTTTAAAATAAGTGCTGCAGAAAAGGTTGAACACTGATGCTCAGCTATGATAAAACTTATTCAGGAAGGATATGAATGTGAGGTAGCAACCAACTCAAATAGGCACATGGCAGACTATCTTTCCCTGACTTCAAGAACAGAAAAACTGTTAAGAGAAAGAAAAATACAGTAATCAAACAATGTACTCTGCTTTGTCTGTACCTTTAATGAAAATCTTTAGATGATGTATGCAAGTTACATAAATAATTATCAGAATAAATAATTTTAACTTAAGTATCTCTCACAGTCTATTTGGAAAGCAAGAAGGAAAGCTCAGAGAAACTAACCACACACTTTAGCTTTTCCTAACAAGTCAAGTAAATTCTGTAAAACAAGGTGAAATTACATGAGGCAGCCTCAGGAGGCAAAAATTAGTTTTCTTATTCTCTCAAATCCTTTCCCTGGCCTTTGTCCACCTGCCAGCTCTGACATTCATCAGGCTCTTGCTGAGTGGGATAATCCATTAACTTGGACAAAAAAATAACTTCACCTCAGGGCTAGTGAGTTTTAAGTTCATTCATAAAAAGACCTAATGGGCATTACCACCAAAGCAAAATGGATCTTCAAAGCAAACAGGTAGGGCAAGGAAAGGAGCTCAAGCTACATGAGACAAATAATTTATGATCATGTAAAACGTTACAGGCCTTAGCTTCCTGGAAAAAAAAAGTTTCAGGCATTTTGAGGTTGCAGAAATTCTTGAATTAATCTTGGATTTACTTTTGTGAAGGTGAATGATGAGCCAAGATTCAACATTTCAAAAGTAGACTCAGACTATTATGTTTGTCCAGGATCAAAACCGAGTTTGATGGTATTATGTGTGCTTGGTATTAACAGCAGAATAGAAATATAGCTGAAAGAAGAATTACAGTGAAAGTACTGAGCAAATAATACAAAGAACATGGTAAATACCAAACCTGAAATGTAAAATGATTAAGATGCGACAAAGAAGAGCAACAGATGCCCATATGGCTCTTGCACATGAATAAAAGCCTGGCCCAATTCAGTGATAAAGGCACATTAAAGTTCAAACTAGTTTTACATGAGAAATGCAAACCCCCTCACAAATCCTACATTTTTATACCTTGCTAGCATTTTAACAATAACCAAGGAAAACAGCCATTAATGTAGGAAATTTCCATAGCACTAGCAGCCAGATTAGCAAAATTAACAAAAGAGCAGCAGCATGTAGAAATGCCAACAGTGTCTTTCCCATTAACATTTCTATGTTGTTTGTATCAACAACTGGCTGATACATACAAAGTTGCTCTGAGTGGGTACCTGAACAGCCTGAGTTCAAAACGAGAGGAGAAAGCTATCTCCTCAGGGAGATCTTGAAATGATGCAATTTTCATCATAATTGATGGGGTAAACATAAGTCTATGAAAAAGCAAAGACAGACGTCCCATCCAATGGCTGGCTGCTCTAAGACCGGTGACAACATTCATTTACATCCAAGTAAGCACACAATCAGAAAACAGACTGAGGTAGTGGGGAATGCTCCAGACTGATGAGTATTTGCATTTCTCTTAATGTGAACTGCAAGAACTGAAACCCCAAGAAATGCACTGATAACCTGATCAAAGCAGAACTTGTTGGCAATGGTAGGAAGATAAGGGGAACAATTCTGGCTCAAAGGGATTGACATTAAAACCAGCATCCCCTTTGTTTCCCTGTGGGCATCTCCACTTGCAACTCAGATTGCCATTCTACAACAGTGTGTATTTTATGAAGATCAGGAAAAATCCCTACTCCCTGTGTTGTGGGAAGCATAGCAACAGAGAGGGGCACTTACACAACTAATTCTGCAGTCACAAGAACTCTCATCCTGCTTTAAAGAAGGGTTTTTCCTAACGTTGCTTAACCTCAGGAGCCAGGACCAGTAATAACATTGGAGAATATTGATGAAAACACACAGACTGATCTTATGGCACCACATAAAAAATCTTCCTTGACTAAGGGACATCATTACTACTGGTATTTAATGCTTCAAGATGCTCTACCAGCTTAACAGATGGAGAAATATCCCAGCCTCTTCTGACTCCAGAATACATCCAGAAAAGCTCTCACAATCCTATTTATCCTAAACAATGCTCTACCTGTGGGCCTTTTCAGATACACCTTCAGCATATGCTGTGAATACTGGCATCAAACACCTTGAAGGCAGAAAAGTAAGACAGAGCTGCATGGCATCTTGTAACCTGGGAAAAGAAAGCTGGACTAACTTTTCCCTTCTTACCTATTTGTGGTTTAAATGGTCTGTAACTGGAAAGCATCCATGCACCTACTCCTAATGAAGGCACATGCTACAAGATCTAGAATTAGAATAAATACTGGGGTGAATTGCCAGAATGAAACAAAGGAGTGATGACATAGCAGAAATCTCAGATGGTAGAAAAGCTTTATACAAAAAGTAAGAAAAGCTACTTCATTACGGAAGTTTGATTACACAGAACTGTTTACATCCAGCAACAGAACAGAAATAAAATGGCACTAAGTGCACTTGGCATTGTGTAGCAGTTACAATACCCTAACAGGCACAAGGATACATTTCACAGTAAAACTAGGAGATTCTCCTGACAACAGTAATCTTTTCAGTGCTTTCCCCTATTCAATATTGACTGCAACAGTGCTTAGAAACTCCCAAGACATGGCACAAAATAAATCTAATTTGCTGCAGATAGTATTTTCACATAACACATTAAAAATTTACAGGCTTACTAAGCACTGCAAGTTATGAAAAAGAAATTACAATTCTCTTTCATTAACATTAAAGACACCTTTCAGCAACTTTAAGCTATTCAGTCCTGGCAACCAGGTCCATTCAGTGAAAAGCCTATTATTCTGTGTCTAATCAGACAAAGATTTCTCCTCAGCATGCAGATAAAAGGGATAGGCTATCATCTGTAACTACATAATATTTCAGACTGAAAGCAGTCATCCTCAATTTTGTCATGTTTGATCACTTTCAGAAAGATATTAAAGCTGCCCAGGGAAGACCTTACAGCAACCTTCTTCAGTTAGTTTTCTCGGTGGGCTGAGATCATAGCTCTCCCTGTTTTCCAGATACAGTAAATGAACACCTGCATAAAACTACTCTTTAGACATCAGAAGCCAACTACCTCTGTCCCTTT
Source organism: Pycnonotus jocosus (assembly GCA_013400435.1). NCBI lineage: Eukaryota > Metazoa > Chordata > Aves > Passeriformes > Pycnonotidae > Pycnonotus > Pycnonotus jocosus. Next base: position 296,867 of record VWYP01023816.1, read on the forward strand.
CAGAGTATGCTTGAGCTAACACCACAGCTTATAGCACCAGTCCTACCTTTGATCCAAACCATTACTTTGCTACCCCAAAGCAAAGCTTAATATACCCGTGAATACTAAGGGAACTGAACCTGATTAAAGCCAGCCCAGCCAAGAAAAAAATCAAACATCTCTGCTTACATTTTATTTATATATATATATGTATGAGCAGAGAACTTTGTTACTTATCAGCCCCGCCCCAAAATCTTGCTCTCTGTCCCCAGTTCTATTTTGGTATGTCTCTAATTTTAAAGCTCTATTTAAAGCAATTAACAAAACTGAAGTGGTATTTTAGCTTGTATAACAAGATACTGTACTTTAACAAAAACTTACAGCTCTTGTCTCTTTGGAGAGATATAGAACATGCCTCCAGACAGTAATTCAGAACAGGAATGAAATATGAATTATGAATAAAGTCTTGGAGAAGTCCCTCAATTATAAGCAGAGATTAAAGAGACCTGCACCAGTTATGGTGTCCTGAAGTTGCCTAGTGTGAATATCTTTCCATTTCTAATAGCAGCTCATTATGTTGCTATTTACAGGTACATATATGAGCTCTAATGCATAGACTTAAGTTTCTGGCTACAGAATGTTTGACAGTTTCAAAATCTAAAACCAGGTGAGCAAAATTACTCACTGCAGAATTGGAACCAGCAGCAAATTTACACTCTACTGATGTGACGAAATCTTTTTTCTAAAGTACTTCAAAATCTTTATGAAGTCACAATTTCAGACTCAGCATGTCTTATTTGCATATGAAATAATATCTTTCATAATTCACATTCCCCTGAAAATATCCACAGAAGCTGGATAGGATATTCACCCTAGGACACAGTAAACTGATCCACCTGATCTTCAGAAGTCAAACTTAGAAATATCACACAACAATTTTATGTGCATTGTGGTTGCAAGTACCTTCCATTGTTTTTTTTAGCACAAATTTTGGTTTACAAGAACATTGTTAAAATGTACAATACATACATGTCTACCTGATTTAACACAATTTCAACCAGAATCCTATCATAGCTTGGTTAGGGGCACAAGAGTTTTAGGTATGAAATAATGCCTGTGATTGTGTAAAAAACTATTACATACAGATTCAAAACTTGTCTTACTTCTAATATATCTGCTTTAACAAAACCAACTGTAAGCAGTTACAGTTAAGACTTTAGAGATAACAGGGTATATATTTCAAAACTCAATGACAAGTTATTTTTAACAGTAATTTTCGTAACATGGCTACAAGAGAAATTTTTACACGAGACCAATTATCACACCTCTCCATCTGGTTATTTTCCCGTTTTCAAAGGAGTTTTAATCCACACCCAGAAGTTAATTTTTTAATTTTCAGTTTCTTTGAACATTTTGCTCAGCTGTTGAACTAGTGCTACAAGCTCAGGGTTTCCCCCAAGGGATTCGATTTGTTTATAGGCTTCAGACTCAAGCTCTTTCAATGTATTCCGAGTGTACTCAAAGGAACCAACATTTTCAAGGTAATGTACACAATATTTTTTTATATCTATGTTCTCCGTCCTTTGACGTAAGATGTTTTGCACCTGAGTACTTTCAGGTCTTGACCAAATTGCATGAATGGTTGGGAATGAGAACTTGCCCTCAGTTAAGTCTTCACAAAAACTCTTGTTCTCACTATATTCTTTGGAGTGCAAGTTGGCATAGTCATCTCTTATTTGGAAGAAGAGGCCAAGTGTGTTAAGGAGTGGCTTTAAGTCTTTTTTATAATTTGAGAACAGCTGCATGAGGCCTACAGCTAATCCGAAGAGACCGCCCGTCTTTTGCAGTACCATCGCTTTATACTCAGCCTCTGTAGGACAGGTGTAAGTATCCCTCCAGTAAATATCCAAGCCTTGACCTTTATGGAGTTCCAGAAGTTGACGGGTAAAAACTTTAACAGCATCTGGATGATCAAGGGTTAAAACCTTCTCTAAGCCAAGAAAATAAACATAATTAGCACAGTTGATTACAGATGGAATTCCATAGATACTGTGTGCCACTGGAAAGCCCCGTCGCAGCTTTGAGTTATCTTCAATATCATCCACAAGCAGGCTTGCATTGTGCAACATCTCTGTCACTTCAATGATAACCTATTACAAGAAGAGAAAATTGTTAAGTCTATCACTGTAATTTGATCATGAGTTTTGCAATACTACATTTAAAATGGATAATGTTTTAAAGAACTATATTCTCTATCACTGAGGTTCCTCTTTAGACAACTTGCTTTCATTGTTAGTACAGATTTGTGCTTCTCTTCACCATCCAGTTTGCTGTAAGTCCTGGATCACACAGTTTCAGATCCAAAGTTAACTCACTCCCTGAAGTGCTTCCACTTGCCTGCTCCTCTTCACTGTTGCTTGTTCTAAAACAAGCCATTGTCTAGGAGTCATGGGATAACTGTTATTACAAATATGACTAGGGGAAAATAAAACAAACACAGTGTTTTGAAATGTTTAGATTTACAAACCTGAAATCTCCCAAAGTCAGTTCTTGAGAGTATCAGGTATCATCCATTATCACATTTCTCTAGTGAAGCGGAGCGTTCATCTTTCTTTTCCCACACTTTGTGTGGTTATATTCGGTACTAGGCTCTTAAAGGGCAGACTATTCCCTCTGAAACATCATTTGGAAAATTCTTGGCAGAAAGACAACAGCCACAATTTCTTTTGAGAAGCTTCCTACACACTGCTTTGTTACTAGTTGGCCAATACCACACACCACTGGAGGTGTGCAATAAACCATTCACAACATCAGGCTTGTAGCTGACTACATTTGAGTAGAACAGAGCCTTAACAACCCCAAAAAAAAATGAAGTCTTAACACTGTTCACTGCTTTTATTCCACAGCTGCCATGCTAGCAACAGGTATACTCAGCAGCTGCTTAAATGGAAATAAATTTAAGCACGTAAAACTGCATACTGTATAAACTCACAGCAAAACACATCTGATTAAGATATGATTTTAGAGCTAATGAACCAATTACACTCATTAGCTACAAACACTGCATTAACTCAACAACTGTTAAAAAATACTAAGATCACCAAAAAATGGCAGCAAATATCTAATATGGTCCTATTTGGCAGGTGCTGTAGGACAAAATAAGGACTTTGCTGCAAGCATTTTCTCGAGCACCAGGCCACCTGGTGTTCAGTGAAGATTGTCTCAAAGATTAAAACTCAAACCCCAGCAATTTAATCCCTTTACCAAAATACAACTGCAAGAACAACCTACTTAAACACTCACAAAATCAAGGAATAGAGTACTTACTGAAGGCACCTTTACACATCTATTTGTATGAATATACTTTTGGTCCATTACCTCATTCTCAGCACTATCAGGAACATTTCCCATTGTCCTGTGAATTCATTGGATAAGCCTATTCTAGTATTTCTCTTGCTAACCTATTTCATTTCACTGTCAGTTTCATGACCTCTTGCACCTTCCATATATAAGGTTTAAAGGCAAGTGTTTCCTTACTCTGTGTTTCTATCAAATTACCTTGTGAACTTAAGACAGTGTCAAAAGTGCTTCAAAGGTGAAGGAAAGGACTGAAACAGCTCAGGTATCAGAAAAAGCTTATTTTAGAAGACATCAGGAAGTAGCCTGAGAAAATGAAAAGATTGGTCTCCACAATGAAAGCTGAAGACCCAGTACAGAATGCTATGTTTTCTTACAACCTACATCTATCTAATCAGTATCAGTCCAACACACAGAGGTTTTTTCCACCTCCTTATCTGCAACAGCTTTAAAATTTGCTTGACTCTTGCTAGACAGTTTCAGTGCCTTCTCAGGAAAAAGTTCACCTGACAAACCCAGTGTTCTCTAATTCAACAAGCTGAAGTGTCTCAGTGCAGCACCAAAAGGGAACTCGAAATTCAGTGTTGGGGGAAGAGATCACTTGGTTAGGGCAAAAGGTGAAACAGTGACAGTTAACAGTAAAATAAACTACCAAGGAACAGTAGCCTCAATTGTATCACCTAAATAAACTACACGAAGACAAATAATCTAATGTAACAAAAAAGTCCTATAATGAGTGCCAGAATTCAGATTTTTAATAAAAGAAATACAAATAGCTGGAAATTAATCAGGCTGTTAGACACAGGAGACCTCTTATGAAGATTATGAGACATGTCAAAAAGATGACCAGAGGTGGTCCTCCAGACTTCAACCATCTTCAGTCACTAAAATTAGTACAAAAATGCACAAAAGCTCTAATAATTGTATCATTATTAAAATTAAAAGATGACAGGGTCTTGTTTTTTCCTGCCATTACAAACAAGTAGTAAAAGAGACATTAAAGCATTAGTTTTCTTCATAAAGATAAACAAAACAAGTGGTCTAAGTTTTCAATAGAAGTTACATAATCATCAGTTTAAAGTGACAGAACTGGTAACTTCTGTTCACACAGAGGCACTGCAGCACTAAGCAAAAATGGACCACACTGTCATGAGTGCCCAGCAAAAGTACAGGAGGCAACAGTCAGATTGCAACATAAAAAATCCTAGTTGAACAGAATGGAAGGGTTTGTCATAATGAAAGGGGTTCAGCATGAGAAGACAGGCCCTGGGAAGCTGCAGAAATCCCGTGACCACATTTTTAAAACTGAACAGGGCTCCCAGAAGCCTAAAGTAGCAACAGAGCAATCTCTGTTTTAAGTACAAGGTTGTCCCAGAAAACTTCCAGAATCTTCCTCCAATCTGAATTCTGATCTGTGATATTAGACTAAACCCATACATAGAATGCAGAGGTTGCTGTATTATATGTTTTATTTGGATGTTTGTCTAAGCCCAAAGGGTGAGATGTGTCTAGCTGAAAGCCAGAATAAATTTTGCTAGACAGTTACACAGACAGGCTGTAAAATTTAGAAGAGTTCCTGGATTATGAAATGCAGCCTCTTAAACCACTTAAATCACTTTGCTACTTAAGAGCTATTAAGTGTTACTCTTAAGGCACCCTAAAAATGACTCCTTCACAAACGCTAAAGATACTTCTGCCAACAATTAATGAAATTAACAAAGGACCAGCTGGGTGTCAAAAGCCACAACCAATTATATTAATTCCTTACATTGCCTTGGACAGAAAATATTTTGCACACTCTGTATGCAGTTTAGCAAAACTACAGTCTGACCTAAAAAGGAGGATAATTTTTCATTTGAAAAGCCAGAGTGTTTAAATACACAGCCATGCATCTCGCACACTTTGTCCAAGAGAAAAGGAAATGAGAATTCCTAGATAATGCTTCTCAGAATATAAGGAGTGCAGACTATATGATACATTCCTCTCAAATTTAGGTTTGTAAAGTTGATTTAATTGCTGTCTTTGATATTCTTGTATGAAAATCTCAAGATTTTGTTTCCAAACACTATTTGTGAAGTCTACAAGGTAAAACTGTCTAGCATTTTTTGTAAGTCATTAAAAACTCACTGTTAATAACGGAGTTATGTTAAGTAGGTAACAATGATAGCTCCTTATCTACAACTTCAAAGGTCGAACACACTTGGAAAGAAGTAACTATTCTAGTAGGACATGGAAATAATTTCTTTAGTGCTGCATCACAGTAAAAGCTTTGCACTGAAGTTGTTTTCATGAAAGTTCACCTTATATTCAGAAATTAACGCATTTAAGATTTCTGATAATTTATGCTGTATAGAGGATCACCTGTTACCAGTGGTCCTGGAAGAAAGGTAACAACCCTTTAAAAATAATTAGCCAGTACCTGTATTTTATCTTCCGGAACATTCAGCCAGTGATTAAAGGCCTGTGACAGTTTGGTTCTCACTTGTTTACCTACAATAAAAATATTATAGGCATTTACAAAAATAACATAGTTTGTTATTAGGCACAACAGTTTATCTTAACAACTACAGCTGATTTGAGACCCAATTAAAAAAAACCCTGATCGGTGTGACGACACAAGCAGAAAATGTATCAGTGCATGGCTTGCTTCCTCATTGAATAAACATCAATTAGCAGCAGTTTCCATTTTGAACACCTCACAGAAATATGTAAAGCACTTATTTACAGGTTACAATATTTAGTTTTCACAGTTTAACTAGTGAGGGATTCTGGCCATGTTGGTAGCCTGTACAGAACAGCTAGTTTGCAAGGCATGTTAATTTTAAGATTAAAAATGTCATAATTTCCATTAGGATTCATTATTAGTTGAAAGTATGGGTATTTGTTGAATATCTACTTCTTTCAACTTTTTGGTCTTTCTCCTAAAGTATTATTCTTCACTTAGTACTGTGAATTTGTAAACCAGGAGAGTGACATTTCATATACTTACAAAAAAAACACTAAAAAATCTGAACAGAACATTCTGAACAGAGGAGAACTTTCCAAGAACTCAGATACTTATATTATACCCAAGAAATCTACCTACAAACAGGATTTGGTCTGCTTTGGTAAAATCTACTTTGTTAGAGCCAAGCAGTCATCATGTTTCATAGGAATGAAAGACAACATCAAATGACCAAGTGTAGTATTAAAAAAAAAAAAGTTGTTCTGTTCAATCCAGATACTTTCTACACGACTGAGTGTTTATAGGTTATTGATGTCCACTTTCCACAGCAGTTTTCAAGTATAAGTATCCATTCAGCATCTAGTCATGTTCAATATGAAATAAAGTCATCCCCTATCCACCCTGAGACAATTCTGCTCTGAACTTTGAGAAGCTCAGCTATGTATAATATCTTGGAATAACTGCAAGGCAGATTTACAAAAACAACTCTGTATATATAGCTCACATAAGCAAGCATTTGGAAAAAAGTTTAAATAAACTTCAAAGCAATGTAACAGACACCCATGGAACCCATGTTACTTGACTCATGATGTACTGAGACATAACTGAGATATTCTGCAATATTAATCCTCATGTTGATAATTCCATCTTGCCCATAGCACCAAAGAAATGTCAACATTTGAATCTCTCCCTAAGGCTTCTCTATGACTGTGTAACCAGCATATACAGAACAGAATAGTAAGTATGGGTAAATTCACCTGCAGTGATAGAGAAAATTCTATCAGAGACAGAAAATTCTCTCTGACTGAGAATTTTTCCCCTTCTAATTAAGTCACCACCAGGCAAGCAATAGCTTTGCAGGTTGGGCTCTGCAGCAAGGGTGATAACCTTCCTCCCTGGATCAGAGGTCTGCACTTTTTGTCTCAGTTCTCAATGACTTCCACTGCTTCCTGTCACCACCATCTTCTGGTTTTCACTAGACAAGATTAACAAAATGGTCCTCTTTTGCCCCCCAGCAGCTCTGTCCTCTGCTTCTGCCACATGTGAACAGGCATTCTTACCTGGACATACACCACCATTGGCTTGTTTTCTCCATTTCTGTTGTCTGTGCTCAGTTTTAAACACTAACAGTTTTCTGCAGAAGGGAAGGATTGTTTTGTCTCTCCTTGAGAATAACTGTTACAAATATCTGCCAAAACGTATGGCTTACCAGTTAAGGATTAACAAGTATTTTACCACATTCATAAAGAAAACCAGTCAGAGATAATATCACATTAAGGAACTGTACCTTATCTATAGCTGTTTATTCTCTTTTAAATCACTTGGATACAGACAATACCTGCCTTTTTTATATACTTGGCAGCTAATTCTGTTTTTCTGAATGTGTTTCCTAGAAAATACACTTAAAGAATGCTGGATGTTCAGCAACAAGCATTATTTCATCATGAGGAACTTGACTACTAGCATGCACTCTAAATGGATTATAACATGCACAAAGGATTAAGCCACTTCAGTTCTTTAGTACAGACAGCATTTGAATTGTTAGACTTGTCTACCCTGACTAGCAAGGCTTCCTAGACACTGACTACTCAAAGCAAAAACACTACTTGTATAGCGAGACATTTATCTTTCCTTTTATAGATGCAGATTTGCTTGTCTTCTCAAGGAACGTAATTGCTACATAAATGCTTTTTTATCTGACTCTGAAGTCAGTCTTACCTGGTCTATGTAACAGTACAGCGATTTTCTGACTTATGCTTGCAGCCATACTGTGATGGCAAAAGACCAAACCCCTCCAACACTGGTCTCTAAAGCCTGGATGCAGAAGATTCCATTCCTTGCCACACCCCTCCTCTCCTCAAACTAGACAAGACAACAATACAGGGACACTAGGACAAAATTAAAAGGAGCAATGCCGGAATTATCCAGTTTCTCTACTGTCACATTTTACCACTCTGTTAATTATTCTAAGCAGGCTATTGTAAAATTGAAGAATAGAGGTCTAACACCCAAAATTAGAAGTGCTACCTACTGTATAGAGCTATAATAATAGACATTACTGCACCAAGCTTTTATCAAAGCTCTGCTAAATGTATTTGGTTTAATCTGCCTAAGATCCCAAATTATTACCCAAATCAAACATCAACTATGGAAAGCTTTTCTCCTTAGTAATGCTGGGTGGAAAAGGTGAGAAAAATAGTCAAAAATTCTTTCTACAGCTAGGAGTATTAAAGCTTTATCCTCAAAACAAATACCAAGTTAGATTAAAGATGCTGTACTGAGAACATTCTCTCCTCTTCAGATGAGATAATTCTCATCTGAAGGGAAAAAAAAAAGGAAAAAAAGTCAGCCAACTTACTCTTTATATACATACTTGTTCTTGTGACAGGGCACAGACTCAAAAACTACAGACCTCAATTCTGGACAGGCTCCTGGTTAGCATTGCTTCACTCTTGCTGTATTAAAATAAGCACAAATTATGCCCTTAAGGCAGCACCCCACTTACAGAGAGGGTACATGAAAGGGCTAGAACAGCATGAGAAAGAGCAGAGGGACTATTAACCTAGCCCCCATTACAGCTAATTCAACCCATTAGCCCAGCAGAGAACACAGCTTTTTGCTAGGTTAGCTTTCTGCCAGCTTTATGTACTGAGTCAGCTTATGCAGTGGATCTGCTACAATCAGTACAGGGTGAGCAGGAGATGCTGAGGATCAGGGAAGGGGCATTGCCCTCCTGGAGGAAGAAAGCTCTTGCTCTTGCAAGCTGTTGCAGCTGTATTGTACACTTGCACGTTTAGCTGCATCCTCTGATGGATTAAAACTAAATGGATAAAGTCTCCAAGCAGCTGCAAGAACACCACAAACAGCATAAGTGAACTGCAGGAAGACAAGCAGAGAGCAGGCACATGCACTTTTAACATAAGGTCACTGATTGATTTCTCCAGCACAACTCCTCTGCTCAAAACAGGGTTAACTAGTCCAGGGTTGTGATCCTGATTTTTGCCTTGTTCCTTCTCACAATCCTGAATGCCACTACCACATGGTCACTGCAACTAAGGTTGCCTCCAGTCTTAGTGTCCTAACAAATTCTCCCTTTTTTTAAGGTGGAAGCCCAGCATAATGCCTTCCTGCATCAGCTCCTCGATCTCCTGTGTTAGCAAGAGGTCATCAATTCTTTTCAGAAACCTCCTGGACTGCCTGTGTCCTGCTGTGATGCTGCTTCTACCACACTGTGAGGTAACTGAAGTCTCTCATAAGACTCAGCACCTGTAAATATGAAGCATTTTGCAGTTGTCTGAAGGTCTCATCTGCTTCTTCCTGCTTAGCGGGTCTGTAGCAAACATCCATTATAATGTCACCCCTGTTGATCTGCCCTCTAATCTTAACCCATAAGCTCTCAACAGGCTCATCTGACTGAAGGTAGAACTCCATGCAATTCAATTGCTATTTCACATACAATGCAACTACCATTCCTTGCTACCCCAGATTGTCTTCCTGTGGCATCCATCCATCGCAGCAGTCTAGCTGTATGTTTATACCACAAAAGAATTGTTGCCCTACAGTTGCATGCCAAACTCCACCTCCTCTCTTTTACTCCCAATAATGTATGCATCTGTATAAAGGCACTTCAGGGAGGCATCCAATCCTGGCCATCCCCAGAAAAAGCAAGAGCTTCCCCTATCAAGTTCTATTTGTACTTCCTTGTTGACACTGAATAATTTGCCTTCACATCTGATCTGTAGATTACTAAGTGTCTTGTTCAAATCAGCCTATACTGATACTGAAAATACTTTGTTTGCAAGTTCACTAATTCCTTACTTGACTGTGTGGAGTCATTTTCTTTTACTGTAATTTCTACTTTTGCCCTGATTTGGACAGGTGGATGCTATCTCCTCCTGGTAGTCCTTGCTCTACAAAGGAGGTCTCAAGGCCATAAGAGCCAAAGCTCTGCTATCAGCCATGAGCTGTGCAACTGTCTTGCTGTTGAGAGGCAATATCTGTTTATTCCTCCTGATGGTGAGAAGGGGGTTGAGGATCATAGAGAAGATCCACCTGGCTTCCTGTGCCCTTGGCTGTCATTCCAAAGGTCACATAGTCTTGCTTGATAAGCTTCAGGCATCCCCTTGCTATATCCATTAGTGCTCAAATAGAAGAGCTATAAGGTTAAGTATTTTAAAGGTGAAACACACCTTGGCAGTCCTTCCCTCACATCCCTATAAGGAGGTACCCAGAAGAAGCAAACCTTCCTAACACAAAATCACGTGTGGAAGCCTCTATTCCCTACAGGATTCAGTGTCTCCACTATCTGCTCAGTCTCACCACTGGCTGCTGCCCCAGGTGCTGTTCTGATGCTCAGTTGTATAAAACCATAGAATCACTTAGATTATAAAAAGCCTATAAAGAGCCATGTGTCGTCTTTCAGTGCACTGGACCTATCTGGCAATTGCACATCTGCTCAAGGAATAGGAATCTCTCTCCTGGCATCAGAGACCACCAGCCTTCACCATTGCAGGAGTATCCATCTCCCAACCTGATATGCACAGAATTCTTCTGCCTCCCATCAATATACCCGGAGGTTTCAGACTCTTGAATTTGTAGAGTCTTGTAATTTTTTGGTATTTCTCTGCTGTGCTGATCCTCTTCCACCATTCCTTTGCTTGATGACAGAGGTTTTCCACAACCTTTAGGAGCAGGGACATCGCTTGTTTCTGGCTAGTGGGTGCCCCCAAGCATCCCTGCAGCTCACAATCTACAGAGGTGCAGCCTCCTCAGGAACTCGGCCCAAGTGGAGGGCTCTGGTTGCCAAGTGTGGTTGTGCCAGTGGTAGAGATCATGGCCTGTGGTGCTTCACTTCATCACCAGGCTGATCGAGTTCAACAACCCAGCAAAAAAAGCTGAACAACAAAGCCAGTCCTGACTGTTTAGCTTGCTGAACAAGACCAGGAAAAACTGCAGCCAAGACCAGCAGGACAAGAATGGGAAGATGCACAGTAATGAATGGGATCAGAATCTGTCCCTTTCAACAGCAAGCTATTAACCATACCAGTTTTATGACAACTGAAATTCCATGTACTCCTTAGTGCTGCAAAACCAGCTACTGCTGTTAACTCAGACTCTCAAAAATAAAAGATTCACCATGTGTGTGAATCGAGCCATTTTTGAGACAAACCACAACAGAATCTATGAAAGTCAGTCCTGCACTTTAAGATACTAAGTGACAGAATACTAGATTAAGCAGAACATCACTAAAAACTAGTATGGCAATGTTCCACTACCACGAGGTTTTACAAGAGAAGTTACTGTTTCAGAATCTATGTTCTTCTCCCAAGGAATAATTTCTACTCAAGAAGGAATAAACATTAATTACCATACTAAACATTAATTACTACACTAGCAGTTAAAATAGCACCATACTAAAAATACCTTAAGCCTAGTAGCTTCCCTATCCTAGCCCTGTTTGAAGCTAAAGAAATATACACGGTTACTTTAAGTATCACCCCGAGGCTGTTATCATTAAAAGTCTTATTTCAGCAAAGTGAAGCAGAGCACTAAATTTATTTTACTGAGAAGTTAATCCTTAGCTGTTATAAAAATTTGTGTTCTTACACTACTGACAACATTAGCTTTTTCCCTTCCCTGCTACCAACCTTAATACAGACACACAATCCCTTTTTATGCAAACAAACTTTGATATATATCTGAATTCATTCAACCATAGGTTACTAAACTGCTTGGAGAGTTTAACCAGTCTTACAAGATAAGGAACTGGACTACTGTAGAGCCATAGTGTACATATTTGACACCCAGCCAAGCTTTTTGCAAAACCCCTCAGAGCTCAAACTGATCCAACACAGAAACAGCTTCTTGTGCCTATCGTAGTGTCTGCTCACTAACAGGGCAAGAGATTAACAAGGCAAGTTTTTAACAGGTTAGGTGATTGATACTACCTAATAATTTGATTAGCAAGCTGAGAACTGGCACAAGTTAAGCAGCAGGAGAATACTGCCAGAAGCTAAGAGGATGGAATAAAAATACCTCTTTCTGCAAGAGCCTGTTGGATTAGCTTGGGCATTTTATTTGAGCTCCACTCTAAGTAGACACAGCATCTATAAGCCCATTTTTTCCACCCTTACCCAGCACTGGTAATCATACTGACTCCAAGATTCACACATGTAACTGGCTCCTACTGATCCGTACTTGGCATAGCTGACCTTAGGCAAAGCCAGAGTTTCAAACACGGTAAACACGGTTTATTTATGATTGTGATCACTGCTTCATCTGTTACTCAGTACAAGCTTCCCACAGGTACACCACTTTCACCTGTCTAGTTTAAGAGAAGTTTTCTCTTTTGAATCACACCACCACTACTGCATAGAGAGCAGTGTATCTTGTCTCTCACCATCCTCAAAACATACACTAAAATAACAAGAAGTCAACATGGTAAAGTGGACTATCAGACTTATGATTCTTTAGCAGGACAGGATATAAAACACCCATAATGCCAGCGAGTGTAGTGTTACATAAGCCACCACTACAGAGTTATTACAGTTGAACTCACAAAGTAAAGGAATTTAGCCACAGGAATCAAGGTGGGAAGGTAAACATGTATTTTAGATGCATCATTTAAAGTGAAAGGTAACTGAAAAGCTGTTAGTCAAGCACTTTTGCCTATAGAATATTTTTTTCTGCAGTTTTTGGGTGTTGTATACTTCCTACTAGGAAGCTGAACTTTTCTTCCTAGAATCTGTAATAGCTTTAAAAATAATTAGCAGCTAAAGATGCAGAGGAGTTACAACATTGCTTGGTTAATGAGATAATCTAATCAAATTTAAAGTATACTTAAAGATGATGTTGGAGGAGAGCAAATTTCTTCAGGACTAGGGCTTAGAAAGCTCCGTAATGTCACAGACTCATTCTCAAGGTAGCTCTCTAGAAAAACCACCACCAAGTTCAACATAGCCAAAAGGAATATTCATGAGGAAATGGGAAACAAGCCTCTGGCATTTAAAAGCCACGCAACTGTCAAATTCTTTCCTTTCCTTAGTTTTCAACTTGGTGCTAACTGCCAAGTCAAATGAAATCACTAATGTTGGCAAGAAAATCCTGGGTATTTGTAGAGGTTAATAATGAAATTCATTAAACACAGGTGTAATGAACTAGGACTCAGAGGACCCACCTTACTGATAAACAGCTCTTCCTGCAGATGTGCAAAAGCCATTCGGTACTTTGCCTCTGATTCATAATGCTACTTGTCTAGGTAAAAAGTCTTCTATCCTGGTCAGATATAATTTTGATCAGAAATATTTCCTTAATATTTACCCAAATTTTGTATCTTCCTTAACTCCTTCAGCATGCAATACAAGCTGGACTGAGGGCAACCAGGCAATTATGCAGTAGTCCCAATGACAAAGTTGTTCTGCCACTATTTTTACAAAATTAGTTGCTTTGGTAGCCTGTATGATCTTTCTTACACTTCAGGTGTACAAAAAAAAAGTCACAGCAGTCTGATTGTTTAGTCAGAGAGGCTTCCAAGGGGCCTATCCATACAGTAGTTTGCTTTCAAACTGCCTCCTGAAATCTACTTTACAGGTCAAGACTGAAAACTTCATGTGAATGTATTGCTGGTGACCTGATCCTACACAAGGACTGGCTGAGCCTCTGACAGGTGAAGCAAGTCATGAATATGGACAGCTGAAATTGGCCGTAAGAGCACCCGTCTTTACACACACCAAGGAGAATAAATTACACAGGAGGATAAACAGGCTAATAAACCCCCTCCAAAACAACCCAAAACAAAACCAAACTGAAAAAAAACCCAAGTAAACACTCCCCAAAAACCCCTAACCAAACAAAACGCCCTCAAACAACACCCCTCCCTCCTCAACCAAAACAAAACCCCCAACCCACTGAGCTCAGTACAGCAAGCAACTAAAGAACAGAACACTGTCAGCCCTGAGTTTAAAATCAGAATCAAGTTTTCAGTACTTGCCCTTATCAGTTTTTAAAAGCAGCAAGTCAGCTACTCTGGAGAAGAGAGTAACTGCAGCATTACTTACTACAACTGCAATATTAATATGGCAATATTACTACAGACACAAGAGCCATTGTACCAATCTCACCAAAAAGGTGGTTGTATAAGAGAAAGAAAATAACAAGTAAAAGTGAAACACTGCAAAGTGTTACTCTTTATTATTCTTAAATCCACAAATAAAGAATGGAAAAACTTCTTGGCTTCTACTTCCCAAGACAAATATTGCTATAAAACCATTTTTGATATTTAAAACAACACAGTACAAAGAAACTTGCCTGGTAGTTGAAGCAAATACTGGTAAGGCTCTAGGATTCTTTTAGATGTTTCATCCATCCCATCCATTTCTTTATTTCCTAAGATGTAGTTCACTGTTAAAGAAAGTGTTATTAGCACTATTTATATTTTAAAAAAAAATGGAAATAAACAGTAAATGCATACAACTCAAATGTCAGCTGACTTACAGGTTAGATGCAAATATTTCAATTTTTCACAAAACACCTTCAATATGTAAAAGGTTTCCAGGTGTCTTTTACCATGGAAACACATATAATACATGCTAAATACAGGTTTCTTTAATTATTAATTTTAAGCCAACTCCTAGACCTTGTTTACTTTTTTGTACGTAGTAGATGGCTTAGGTGATGAAGTATTTAAAACTTCACCATTCACAACAATCAAGCTCCACTGCAAGTCTTTAAAGACACTCATACAAAACCCCACATACAAAACCTCATACGACTGACCTAAATGCTTTCTCCATACATTAGACATTCCAAAAGTGGAAATGTCTAAGAGCAGAAAATACACCTCAGACCAAGGCAACCTAAAGAAGTAGAATACTAGCTTCAGTATTTTGATATAATTCCTCAATCTTTTGTTATAAGACAAAATAGAAATATACCATTTTCCTACCACTGTGCAATCATACAGACAGCTCTACACACTTGCACACACACTATAAACATAACAGACTCTTATGAATAATCTTTTAGGATCCAGGGCCTACAGAGCTCAACAATTTTCTACTGATTGGCTTCAATTCACATACTTTTGGTCATCTCCATTCTCTTTTTAGACTGTTTTCTGTGACAGATCTGCTATCCTTTCACCTCTGGCCTTCCCTGCTGCACTGCAGATGCAGCAATTCAAAACAATTCCTCTCATGTAGTTTTAAGACAGGAACTGCAGCAGCAGCATAAAGTCTCAGGCTACTTCAACATCACTTCTCAGATACTTCACTAGTATCCTGCAAAGGACTTACTTCTTTCCTCCTGGAGCAAGTGAATAATTATGTAAATTAATGTCCCAATTTTGGCTACAATAGAGCTAATTTTCTTCCCAGTAGCTGACACAGTTCTGTGTTTTGTACCCAGTATGAGAATAGTGTTGATAATGTTTCAGCTTTTGCTAAGAAATGTTCATTTTAAGTGAAGGACTTTTCAGCTTCCCAACCTCTGCCAGGGAGCAGGTGCACAAGAAGCTGGGAGAGTACAGCTCAATCAGTTCCTGTCTATTCCCATTCCTACCTTCCACACACACAAGCATTTGTAGCAGCCTGTACTTGGGGAACTGATCTGTGTTAATAACTGTTTTCCAAGTTCAGGTTTAGATCAATTCCTTTATTTGCTTCACTCTGTGTGTTCATCAAATGTACTGACACTTCAGGGGCAAGAAAGGCTATTTAACCAAATATAGTTGTCAACAAAATACTCCTTAGACTGCACCTTTTGGGAAAGCTCCACATAGCTCCTTGGCAGTGATGCTGTGATAAGAAGTAAAGCCTTTCCATCCCATCCATGATGTGCCAGCACAACCAGCGGTCAGGCCACACACTAATCAAAATCAGATTTGACACCCTTGACTCCTTATTTTGTTGCCAGCTTGTTGTTGTAACTGAAGTGCTTTCAACCAGCTCTGCCACCAAGAGTCAGCTGTCAAACGTACCCTTACATACGAAGAGTAACTCTCAAAGGACTTCAGCAAGGAGGTAAAATCAAAGATTTTCAGAGCCTACCCCCAGATGTTTAAAGCAGAAAGGCTCTGGTAGAGATAGATATAAGGATATACTATCAACCTAACAACTCCCCCGAGACTATTATTTGTCAAAAAGCCACACAGACAGTGAGAGAATTGAAAGTGCATAGCTATCCGGCTAGGCTGAGAAGAGAGGTTAGGATTGTAAGTGCTCTCCTATAAAAGTTCTTGCTTGGAAGTAAATGTTAAAGCTCTTCCTCTTCCCTCAGGGAATTAGGTCTCTTGCTTATCTGCAAGGCAGTAAGCCAATATCCAGAATCCTCAACTAACTTGAAATTCATTAGTATTGTACAGCATCAACCTAAATATTTGCATCTTTCTGCATAAAACTGATAGGTATTCACCTAAAAACTGCTTATCAGCATAAAATTAGCCAGGTACTTCTGCCAGAAGTACAGAGATTTTTTCTTTTAATAAAAGCAAGGCAAAAAAGATCTCATTAACAAAAGTAACTCATCTCAAATCAATATAATTCAAGTTTTCTATACTACTATTCTACTGTTAAATGAAATTTTATGTAAATTCCCACCAAGGGAAAAAAAAAAAGTCTGATTATTCTCACCAGGCAGCTACACATTTACACACCCACTGGCACATAAACAGTGAACAGAACCTCCCCCAAAATTGTATACAGAAGGGCACACTTGATAAAGAAACATGTAAATGAAATTCATTACAAAAGCCTCTAAGCAAAAATACCATGATACCAGACGTGTAATATTACTGCTCTTTGCACCAAATTATCACATACTGCACACTCGGGAAATGCTTGATATTAAGGATTTCCTGCTGAGGTGACTGACCGATTTGTTATGCAAGTTACACTGTTGCACTGACAAAGACTTCTCAGTGATTTAAACACAAGATCTCCAGTCACCATCTCCCAATAAAAAAAGTGAAAGCCAGCAGCTAAACAATAAAAGGGAACGAAAAGCCTTTTGCTAGTGAAAGTGCAAGAATTGATCACATCTATGCTTTTTCATAGGATTAAAGCAGTCAAGGCCATTTCACCTTTTAAACCAGCACACAAACTTGCTGCATTTCAATTCGTATGCATGACAAAGTTAATTTTCCAGTTATTTCTCAGTATCTTCACATAGGCATAAAGAACAGCCACACACAACAGAGAGCCCAAACAGCTGCATTTTGGACTGCATCAAACATTATCTCTGATGACCTCTTTGGAAACACACATGACACTAGGATGAGATGGTGATGTGGGCCTCCACAATGTGGAACTACTCTAAAGCTATACTTGCAGCTGTGATCTGTGTCTAGGACCTTTCTGGAGAGGATGAAAGTTTATGATTACTGACGATTAATTCTAGGTCAAATGTCAAGAAAAAGTTTCCCTTTGGAACTTTGCAAAACAGCTTCTCACACTATCCTGTTCCATCTGACTCTGCAGAACCTTCTTCCCCTCCTCCCAAACAGGGGGAATGGAACAGTCTGAAATAGTCCAGGCTAAATATACAGATGGTATTTTAAAAAGTATTATTATCTCAGGGGCTGCAGTCACAGCACAATTACAGAGAAAATAAAAGACAACTACCAAAGAAGCAGAGAGCTGCCGCATAAAATGAACCATTCAGAAAGTTCTCAAATCAGCTCCATCACAGAACTTAGTGCACTGAGACACTGGCTTCGTTGTGGGTCGGGGGGAAGCCCCAGAGAGGGGGAGCAGGTAGGAGTGAGAAGGAGAGATTCAAAAGAAATACAAAGAAAACATAGTGAATGTGTATTGTTTCAAACACACACTACCAGAAGTCTTAATCCAAATACAACTGGGACACTCCTCCACATTCCCATTCTAATTAGCAGAGTCGTGTTTACAACCCCTCCTAGGCTGACACCGAACAACACCTGGCTTTCAAGCTGCTTCCCACAGGTGGAAGGACAATCACAGACCACACATTTTCCCCGAAGATGCAGTTAAGCAAACAATAGCTTTCCGTCGCCGCCACTCCAACGCTAACGCCAGAACGGCACGAGCATACTGCTCCTGGGATCGTAGTTCTATTTTAACGGGATTTCCAGGTAAAATGGAGCACGGACGATGCAGAAGCCAGACAACAACACCTGGGCCGCCAAAGAGCCCGCAGGCAGACGGAGAGGGTCTCTGAGCTGGGGGCTGACCCGAAGACAGAAGATGAGTCGGCAAAACCCGCGACCGCAGCTGGAGCGCTGCGCTACGCGGTTAAAACTCACATTTCACAGGGAACACGAAGTTGCTGTCGCCCTGTTTGCAGCTGCCAAACTTCCGCCACAAGCAGACCGAGGGAAATAAGGTTAATTTTTTTTTTTTCGGAGTTCAACACGACAGGCGCAGCCTCCTCAGCTACCTCCAGAACGCCAGAACGAGCCGGCCCAGCTTTTCAGCGCCATTTTAGGAGATCGAGAGCCGAGGACGCATCGCTCCCCCCGCCCGCCGTCCACCCCCATTTTCTGATCGGCGCTGCCAGGCTCAGCCGCCAGGGAGGGCCGGGAAGCGCCGCCCGCCGCCAGCCCAGCGCAGCCCTGGCCCCGGAGCGCTCTGTCAGTCACCCCGCCCGCCCCGGCGACCGCCGGCACCGC
>VWYP01023816.1:316935-327343 GCA_013400435.1 Pycnonotus jocosus
CTGCCCTCCCTCCCTCCCCCCGCCCGGACCCGCTGCGCCGAGCCGGGGAGTTGCGGCTGTTGCTGCCGAAACTCCTGCGGCGGAGTCAGCGCTTTCCTTTATTTAGGGGGGGAGACGGAGGGAGGAGGAGCCGCCGCGATCCGGAGCCGCAGCCCCTACAAAAGCGTGTGTGTGTGTGTGTGTGTGTGTGTCGGGGGGACCGCTCCCGACAGCCCGCTCCCCCGGCGCGCACACGGGCACTCTTCTTCGTACAATGGAGGAAGAGCCTCCCTCTCTCTTTCCCTCCTTCTCTCCTCTCTCCCTCTCCCCGCGGTAAAGCGAGGAGGAGGGGTGTTCCCTGCGCTGGGACTCCCGCGGGTGCCCTCCCGCCGCTCGGTGCCCGGGGAGAGGGCGCAGCGCCCCGGGGAGGCGGCCGGGGCGCCTCCCCCCTCCCGCGGCAGCCGGGGGTGGGTTGTTGTTGTGGCAAGTTTCTCCTCCTCTGACAGAAATGGCGTCAATGGCAGCGAGTGTAGGGGAAGCCGCGGCGTGTGGGAGCGGGGGGGAGAAGCAGCGGCCGAGCGATAGCCACGGGAGAAGGGGGGACCCGGGGAAGGAAAGGGGGAGTTTCGGGAGGAGCCCAGCGCCTCCACCCGATCCTTGGCTCCCCTCCCCCCGCCCGGTGCGAGCGGCTGGTGCGGTGCCTTAGCGCTTTGTTTTAAATTCCAGGTTCAGCCTCGGCCGCTCCGCCACGATCGAGGCTTTTACCGCAGCCTGAGCTCATCATGAAGGTAAAACACTCGCTCGTGTGCCTGGGAGGGGAAAGGAGGGAGGGTTGCACGGAGAAATGCTGTCCTATCTGTCAGTCCATCTGTCCCGACCCCGGTGCGGGGCTCGGTGCTGGTGCAGATCCAGACTGCGGGCAGCTTCGCACTCACTGCCGTGTTTCGGTGCCTTCGCTCGTTTGCTGACCGTGGGGCGGGCTTTGCTCCGCCGCGCTGTGCCGGGAGAAGCTGCAAGTTCCCCGAGCAGGGGCTGTTCTCCTTCAGAAACATTATTTGTGGGAGAATAAGGACATGGCTGCCTGGGCTGAGCTTGCTTCATGGAGGAGCAGGGCATAGTCGCCCTGCTCGAGAAAGTAACCTTGTGGGGGAAATGCTGGCTCTAGAACATTGTTTACTTGTGTAGAGGGTAGATTTACTTACTTTCTATTCGTCAGTAGGAGTTTTGTTGAATGGATAATCTTGATGTGATCCGAGATGGTGCATGTATGAGATTCTCTGCAGTGAAATGATTGCTGTAAGGTGCAGAAAGATTTTCAAACAGGTTCTAATTTTCCTCTCGGTGCTGTGTAGTATTCATGTACCTCACTGTCATGCATTTTTCTTCTCTTAGACCTTTCTAGACTGTTTATGTTTGGTATATTATGCAAGCTTTATAGAAAAAAAGATCATATCGGTGGAATAGAATGATTTCTTCTGTGTGTGGCCAAAAGCTGTATATCTAAAAGTAGTTTTTAACAACTGTGTTTGTTAGTGGGTTTTTTTTTATTTTGCTGATATGTCTCGCTCAAACTGCCATTTACGTTACTATCATCCCCATGTAATTCAGCTCCCAGTCCTGCTGGGGAGCAGTAAATCTCATTTCAAAATACTGTAAATCTTATAAAAAGCAATTGTTATGAACCTGTGATGCATCAATTCTTTGGTATTTGTTGAAGAAGAGAGTAGTCTGTGTGTGGGTTCTTCCACTATCAGAGTTTTTGCCTACTGTTTGTGAATGAGTATTATGTAAAATAATACATGTGTACCAGTACCATATTCACTGCTGGAAATGGTAAATGAAATAGACGGTTTTAATTTCTAGATTGATCTGAGTTGCTGAGCAGCAAAGTCTTTCTTCATAGCTGTTAAAGGTTTAGCATGCTTTTTTTTTTTTTCCGTTTAGTGACTTTATGACAGTATTTTTTAAAAGTCATGTTTTGATTGCCCTCTCTTTGCTTTTTCTTTAACAAGTGCTAAGATCTAAAATACTGCACACATCTGTCCTATTAAAAGTAAACTGTTTATGAATTTTCAACAACAGGCTGTTGAAGTTGTATGATAGGGAGCTTTCCAAATGTAGCTCATTGCCTGGTGGGGATACAGGAGATGGAAACAAGATAAATAGGAGGCAGTATAAGGAGCTTTTTTCCCCAGAAGGAAAAAACACTTTTTAAAATGACAGTTAAATTTACATACGTTTCTAATATTCTTTTTCAGTGTAAACAAATCTTACAGTTACCATAGAGATTAGGTTCAGATACTGTGGTTTTTGGAGTGGTATTAGTATGTAGATAGACAGCTGGGAGCATGAAGAGGTCAGATCACAAGTAGAACGCAAAGTGTTCTGTGAAATAGTGATATAGATCCACTTCAGGCTGAATTGAACATATAACAGATGATTAAATTTAGAGTAACAAACACAAAAACCTGTTAATAGATCTGTATTAAAAAAACCACAACCCTCTCACAGTCTATTTATTCTTCAATAAGCTTTGTGCTACTATTGCGTGTTTATTTTTAAAGTTGGGATAAATTCTGTCAGAGTGTTCAGGTGTTAAGTTTAAGTCTGTGATTTTTGCAATTTGTGTGTGTAGTGTTAAACTTACACGTGCTTGAGGTAACTCCAGTACTTTACTTGCTGTGCCCTGTAGTGTTAAGGGAGGTTAATCTGTAAGTCATTACTTTGAAGCTTTAGTTATTACATGGAAACTTTTAACAGAATTGTGGTTCCAAAGAAATTTCTAAGATTCAACAACCTAACCAAGATCATAGGAGTGATACAGTGCATCAGTCCTTCTGGCTGGCTTGACTTTGTAATTTCATAGTTAAGTTTACAGGGATACAAGCTAGTCCAATAAGAAACAGTAAAGGAGAATGCTTAAAAGAATTATTAGCTGTTTGTATCACTTCAGGGTAACATTGACTATACTAGATCAAGATACTGTTTAAATATGACTGTATATTTCTGTGCATTTATTTTTTAAGTTATCCTAAGAGTGTGCCTCAAGGACACTTCAGCATATAGAGGATTTAATGCTTTAAGACCTAGTCTTGCTTTGAGTCTGCTGACTGCAGACTTCATTCTGACTGCACGATTGAGGCCTGAGTTTTGATTTATGCTTTGGTCATTCTTTCAAGTGCAGAGTGTTGTGGATTTGGTGCACAAAGCCTTAGAACTGGATTCCTTGTTGGTATCTTTGTCTCTTTACATGAACTTGAACAACTCACGTAACTTTACTGACTCCTTTCCCCCACCTGTGTGGTATGGATAAAATGTTGATCTTTCTTTGTAAAACACAGTGAGGTATATTTAGGAACAGCACCAAGAATTGTGTTGACACAAAACTGTAAGTCACTCATGTTCTTGCATTTCGCAATGCTTTGACACAAAAGAGGTATGCTGCCTGCTAAGAGATTACCAAAGCTGTTGGGATAATTATTCTCCTTGTAATAACCCAACTTAATCTAAGGAAATAAAGACCCTCATATAAACCAGTAACTTTAGCCTATTAAGTAGTCTTCCCATGGACTGCAAAGACCACTTATAAACAGACTTGAAATACATCTTACAAGAAGTGTTCAAGTCTAACAAAATTATGCTTGTTATTGTGATGTTCTACTAAATCAGGCTTTTTCCGGTGTTGATTGACCTCTGGTAGTTAATGCAGTTGTGTAGATAATGGCTAGGATTGCTTGCATGTTGTGAATTTTTTTGTTGTTTAATTTAGCACCTTTTGTATAAGGCCTTTCTGCATTAAGTTTGTGTCAGAAGAATGTAGAATCTGTTTGATGATTTAAAAACTAATTGCATGCCATCAAATTACTACTTACTAAGTAGGCAGCAATATACATAAAAGCATTCTTATAGAGTGCTTTTTTTAGCTCCAGAATCAGGAAATAAACTCCATGAAAGCAAAGTGTCTCCTTTAAAAAGAGAAATAAACACAAGCTTGGTTTCACCAATGATTTGCACTGAGAACTGCTGCAAATGCTCATAAGATTTTTAATATGTATCACAGCATTTGTTTGATATATAAAAATGTGAATGAAGGTAATACACCCACCACAGTTTAAAAATTCACTGCTGAGTGGGGATCAAAAGAATAGATGGCCCAGAAGCTAAAGCAATGCTCTGTGAATTAAGAGATCTGAAATGATTGTTTAAATGTTTTGATACTATTTGCATGTTAATGTTTTTTCATTCTGTAAAGTACAAACTATTTAATGGTTGTTGAAACTTTTCTTCGGTAATCCTAGGTGTTCCTGGGTGCTGGCTCAAAGTTGCCACACTAATAAATTAAGAAAGCCATGTCTATGGTTTGTGGTAGATTTTTTGTTTTGTTTTGCTTTTAATTCATCCTGAATTTACATTTTTGTTTCAGTAGTCTGTCCTAGTGACCTCTCCAGCTACCCAGAGAGATCACTGGTGCACACTGATGCTGTAGCTGCTTTCCCTTAATGTGTGCCAGACCATTGCTCATATTCTCTGCCAGTATGGCTGAAGACAAAAGCAAAATATCTAATAGACTTTTCAGCCACTAATTTCCAATTTTGAGCACAAGTCAGTTGAAAATCCCACTGGTCTCATGCAGGCTGGAAACCAGGCACGGAATGTAGTGACCTTTCACTTTCTGGTTAACTATTTGAATTGCAGCAGAAATGAAGATTTCTAAAGGAAGAGTACCATTAGAATAGTTTTTGTGATGGAGGCAGGAGAACAGGTAAGTCTTAAGAGGTGGTTTTCCCCTATAACTTGTTTTTACTTAGTGAAAATGGTTTTCTTTAATTCTTTCCTGATGTTCCAGTTTGAACAAGTGATCAGAGGCAGTTACTGACTTCCTCATGCTTGCATAATTATGTAGAAAGGAAAGCAAACACCACTTGCACCAAGCAATTACAAGTCATGTTGGAATAATCTATTGTTGTTTTGAAATTGTTTATTTGCACTTTTTAAATGCTAGTCTTTGTATATTTTACAGTGGCTAAACATCATGGAAGTCTTGAACTCAGATCTGCATGGGTAGAATGTGACTGTTGAATAGTTGTATTGGTTGATAAAGGCTCAAAGTTAATGAGACCATATAGTGGAAAAAAGGCTGTCTTAGACTGAGAAGACTGAAGTTGTAATAAACTATGAGCATTAGTACAGTTAAGTTGCCTGTATTATTGTCTTCAAAGTTGGCGAAGGATTTTCGGATCAATGCTCTCATAGCACTGTAACTATTGTATGAGCATATTCTCTAAGAGAAATGTTAGTAGGCAGAATAATGAATGTGCATATCTTCACTGGAACTCTTTGGGATGGTTATTCAGTTCACTTTGTAATCCTAAACAAGTATTGTATACACACAGAGGAGAAGCATGCTGTGATACACATTGCATGTCTGTTTTCAAAGAAATTCTGCGTTGTAGTTGAAAAGCCCTTTGAAACAAAATGCAAAGGTTTTGAGATATTAAGCATTACAATCACTATCAAATACTTAATCTGAATGCTTTGCTGATTGAGTAAGCTAAAAAATACTGCTAACTTTGAGAAAGATGGAAATGATACTGTTGTCACAAATTGGTTTCAAATTTTTTTCTTTAAATTCTACAGAAACACTCATTTTCCTTAGAAACATATTTTTATAATAGGCTGAAGAATAAAAGGGGGTTTAAGGTGTCCTCATTGAAAAAAGTAACAAATTTTACAGAAAAACCTAGAGCTTAACTTTACTTGGCACCCTAATGTGATGCATAGCCGTCCCAATGCTGATTATTTATCAGTTCATACTTACTTGAAAGTAGTTAACCCACTTTCTGTTCTCTACCTGTTGTGAAATGCAACAGTTGGATTCTCTGCATTTCTACTTAATAGGCCCTTCAGCTGTTCTAGCTGAAATGTACAAAGCTGAAAACCATGGATCTTGAGCTGTTTCTGCCTTAAATGTAATTCAGGTCACAGGTCAGAAATGTTAGGAAGTCAGGTATTGTGGCTGCTTGCTTTTTAATTGATGTGCTTGGGTAGAAACCGCTACTTTTTGCCTTTTCCACTTAGCACTTAGTGTTGTCCAGCTACTGTGCTTGCTATCACTTGCTGGATATTTGCTTGGATATATGCATTGAATGGATTTTTAAAGACTTCTAGAAGACTTCAAAAGGCCTCCAGGGAACTAAGAAAAATTATTTAGCCCTATGCATAAACTAAATGTTACTGATTTAATATGTGTTACCATAATTATTTTTAAAGGTTTTGATGGAAAGTCATAGATCTGGCTAGTTGGGTTTTTTGTTCTTTTTTCTGTTAACATGGGGTGACCAGATGAGAGGATATTTCAGGGAATTCAAGTAAGGAAAGACAGCAAGCCAGTTTGATATTCAATACTTGACAAGACATCTATTTTCCTTCTGAAGATTAGTTTGAACCAGGGGAGAAATTAAATAAAGAGAACACTATTGTCTTTTTTTTTTTTTTCCCTTTGCTTGGCAGATTATAAAGCAGTCATGACCTGTTTAGCAAGAAGTGTTTGTAAGCAAGCTCTGAAAGCCAGTTGTGAGAATGTCAGAGCAGGGGGGTGGAGGGTGTTGCTGAGTTACCTGTAGAAAACTAGGACTGAGATGAGCCAGCTGCTTTTTGTGTGACCACTATGTGACAGGGACTTCCCGAGCGAGTGTCTATTAATTATTTGAATGTGGAGTACTATTTTGGGGGTTCCTGAACCTGTCTTCACTATGAAGAAAATTGTGCTGAACTATGAAAAGGCATTTTTCTTACTGTGAGCAAAAGCAGTAGGAAAAGGCATCACTCCAGTTAATGTGGAGTTACTTGCTCCCGTTGCTGTTGTCTTCGAGCCTGTATTTCCTCTAGAGTGAAGACGAAGGTAGTCAGTACACCAAAGAAAAGCATCCAGAACTCCCAGATTAAGTAGTCTTTGATTGTGACTTATGCAGATCCCCTTAAGGAGTAACTAGAGACAGCATTCATCAGTTGTCATTTAAGCTAAGTGTGAATGCAGACATCTGTAGAGCTTTGTAGCAGAGCAGATCAGCCAGGTTGGACTGATGTGAATAACACTGTTCTTGGGCAGAGGAGTTTGCTGTTCTTACTGTTTAATCTGTTGGTTTGTTCCCCAACAACCTGTAGCAAAGGATTTTGTTGCCTAAGTAGTTTGTCAGATTAAGGTTGTATGGTCATGGAGGAATGCAGTCTTGTCTCCTTCTTCCACTCTTGGCTGTTTATTCTCGTCGTCTTCTGTGCTAGCAGTCCATTTGTGTGGTGCCAGAGTACATGGAACTAAGCTGAAATTAAGAAAAATCAGATACATATACTCTTCACTTGCAGACTATTCCTGTCCTGACTGATGCCTGGCAGAGGAAGAAAGGACAAAAAGCAGAAGTGGACCAAGACTGATTAGGATTGGTTTAAATTGCATGTGAACACACATCCTACCCCATCCCTCTGCCAAGTTAGCAGTTTACAGTCATTAGGCTAAACATTTTGTAAACTCTACAGGTGAAATCACCATGGGTTTTTTGTGCTTTTTTGCTACCTAGAACATCAGACTTCTTTACAGGTTTGAAGATCATGTTTTCTAGAAGTTATTGAGTGAAAAGATTTAATTGAATTGATGCTGTGTCTTCAAAAGAATGAATAAAATTTAATTTTCAATGTGTCTCAAAGAAGGGTATCAGATGAAAACCGACATTTTTTAAGGAGATGAATATAAGCTTTGCTTTCCCTCCTCCTTCAAGTTCTTATTCTGTATTTGGAAAGAATACCATTAATAACAATTATGTTTCTTTGTACTTAAATTAGAGAAACAGTTGATATTATCATTTTCTGTAGAAAGATATTTAATAAATATTAGATTTCTATCCTATAAAGGTGACAATCTTTATATGCCTATAATACATTTTGACAATAGATACTTCTACCAATAAGTGGAAGATATAAACAATTGTGCTACCTTTATTCCAAATTAAAACAATAGGAAATGATAATTTGGAGAGAATTTACATCACTCCTTGGTGAGGAAATTGAAGGGAACAGAAGTCAAACTTCCAGGTTGTTTTGTTGGGTTTGTTTTTTTGGGGTTTTTTTTTGGTATGTGTTAAGAAGGCCCATATATTAATGGGTAGACAAGTGGAGACTTGGTGGCAGTTTGTTTTTAATGCCAGTTGGAGATGGTAGAGTGAGGTGTGTGACATTTTCTGCTTATTACCATAAACTTAATGCAGATATTTGGATGATATGTTATCTTCCTTTCTAAGAACCTGTGTTCTACCTGAGCTTTTATCTGCGATCCTTTCCCTTTTCTCTCTTAAGTGTCCTTCTAACTCAAGTGTTTCTCATTGTTTAAGACAATCCTTCTAAATGGGATATGGGAAACCGGATTTGACTTCAGCAAAATTCAAATCCAAATGTATCTGATGCAAGGTTTCAGCTAGTAATAAATAATGTAGCAGGGAGTAATTTGTTTTTTCAAGTTCTCTTCTGATCTGGAAAAAAAAGTTTCAGTTTGTGGCAGCATAACCTGATCCACTGTGATAATTTTTTTCCTTCCTGTTTTCAGCTGTCCTCTCAACAGCAGATTGCCAGCGCTAAATCTCATTTGTACATTTAAAATAGTCCACTTCATGTTTTCTTAAAAATAAATGTAGACTACATTCTTCTAAGATTTCAAAGAATACTTTAAATTAATTTAAAATGGTGGAAGAGACTTTCCAATATCCTTTATGAGTATTTAAGTGAAAGAATGTTAAGTCAATCTTTTTGTTAATGCTGTGACACTTAGGTTGGTGTAACTTCTTGTCCTAGGAGAAATAATAAGGGACTGAGACTTTTTAAAAAATGAGTACATGTTATACCAGCATTTCAGAATTCAGTAATTTGTAATGGAAAATGTTTTCACTTTTTAACTTATTTTACTGCTCTGCTTATTGAAAGATAGATGTTGCTGTAGTATTAAATGAATGTTACTTCAAATTACATCACTAAAGTTAGAAATAAAATATATATGCTTCTTAATCTTTGTGCTTCCATAAATATAAATGCATTTTTGAAAACATAGCAATAATTTTTATAAATTTCCACTTCAGTTTCTTTAGAAAGTTGTCCTGCTAGACGGGCGTCAAGGGAGATAGTGAAATACTTAGGCATAAGTAAGACTGCAGTACTGTGTGAAAATTAGTTTGATATGTACCAATACCTCGCTGCCTGGGACAATTGAGAAATTGAGACAATAATTCAACTTGGAGTAATTTCCACTTTCAAAATGCAGATTCATTCTGAGGTGCTCTTCCAGAACTTTACAATGACAATTCACATACCTTTACATGTAGAACATGATTTGGGTAACTGTGTGGTGTCTTTGTCTTCTTTGCAGAATTTCATGCCTAATTTCCTGCAATGTTCGACAGTTTAAAAGACATTAAATCTTGGATTCATTCCTTTACTCACAGATTACTAGTGCAGTTTTTACAGTCTTAAAAATCAAGTAATACGAAAGATTGTGTCACTTGATGACATAAAGTATTGAAGACACAGGTTGAAACCTGCAAAGTCACTCTTCAAATATATTCTGATATTCTTGATCCATTTTAGAATTCGACTGCCAAGGCTCCTGCCAAGTATGTTCCCTCGAATAATATAACATGAAGTTCCAGAAAGTATTAGTATGTATATTAGATGCCTGTCTACACTAATTCAGTTTTTCTTTGCTGTTTGACTGTTGAGCTCTTTGGCTGTTGAGCTGATATTCTGATTTAGTTTTACTTTGTCTGATGTGAGCCAAAATGTTGGATTGATAAGGTAAATATATTTCATTTCATTTTAAAAAATCATCTTCTATTTCATACATTGTACATTTAAAAAGTACATATTTACATGTACACTTGAGAGTGTAGGGTGATTTAGGTTTTTAGATACAAGTAAAGTGAGTAAGCCACTTTTGTTACACAGCATAATAATAATATATACAAGAGAGAGAGGTCTGTGTCCTGCTGTGACAGACTTGTTCACTGGTGTTGTGTGTGACATTGGTAGCATCTATAGAGCAACTCAGGTGCTAGTAGGTCAGCTTTAAATCAGTGAAATGTTTTTATTTGTGGCTCAAGTAGCAATGATTTCAGTTTCGTAAAATTATACTTACTCTTTTTTACACTAAAATAGAGAACAATCTTCCTTTTGTCACTGGAGTAACTTGCTATGCAATAGCACTTATTTGAACATTTGAAATGGTGTAATGAAATCCTAATTGTGGTCTGACAATAAATATTAAACATAGCATTTATTATGTGGAATAAAAATGATCCATGATACTTCAACTGGCCTCATCAAGTTTCTCTAGTTATGTGTATTGTATTTACTTAGTTGGAGTTTTGAGGAAACAAATCAGCTTTTAAGGTCT
>VWYP01023817.1:0-25793 GCA_013400435.1 Pycnonotus jocosus
TTTTGTTCTTATCTATATATTTTGATAGCAACAGAAGACCATAGCAGCATCCTACTTTCTTTATATAGTTTACCATGAAGTTTCATGGGGATATTACAGGAACTCGGAAACAAGGAAAGAGGGGGAGTCTACTTCAACTAGCCAAATTCTAGCCTTCACCCATCTTGGATCTTGCTATCTTAAAGAATAAACCTTAGAATACATTTATTTGACATGGAAGCACTAGATGGTTCCAAAATTTGCAAATGGAAACAGTGTAAATCAAGAGAACTTTTGGTTAGCCAAACAGTATGAGAATGTAAATTTAACGGTGTAAAAGATTAGTGTAGATTTAGTCACTCTGTAAGCATGTCCAAAAGGATTGCTTGGCCAACAGCAGCAGCAAATCCAAGCAAAGAGCTGTAAGAAACAACCTTAAAAACATACTACCAAACATTGGGAGTGACAGCTGCAAAAGACACTGGACCCTTACCTTATTGTAATAACCATAGGTGATGGCATTTGGCTGTATTCCAGCATTTTTCATTTCAAAAAGGACTCTCACAGCCTGAACAGGCTGACCCCACAGTCCACAGAGCTGCATTACTACTCTGTAACAGACCTGACAAGATACAGAAATGTGTAAAAGGACTAAGGACAAGAATTTTGAAGCATCTTAAGCCATTCTCTGATTTCCAAATTTTACACATGTAAAAGGGAAAACTGTGAGAACAACTAATTAGTCCATAATATGCTACTGCCAGAAGAGGGAGCAAAAATTAAACAGCAAGTCACAGGACCTGAAATAACATCAGCAGTCACACTGTCGAGCGTATTGATTTTTTTTCCACTCAGCTCTTTTATTTGAGAGATAAAGGAGGTAAGGTGCCCATGTGAAAAGCAGGATAACCTGCTGCTGTGTGCCTGTGGATACTACGGAAAGAATAGTAGGCGGCACACAAACCCATCATCCCTTCAGTGCAGTAGGGCTGCAAAGTGTTAATTAAAGTGCAATAAAAAACAGGGGTATTCAAGAACTTTCTTCTGGAAGTCATCTGTGAGAAGACTAGCACCACTGAGTAGGAGTACTTAATCCAGCAGACACTATGCTGGGGATAAAACAAGGAATTAATTTCCAGTTGCCATAGTTAAGCTGACTTCAGGTGATTTTAAGGTGGCTTTAACACAGGTCTAACCATAAGTATGCTTAACCTGGTGGTGCCAGCAAAACACACTGTATTTGCACCTTGTCTTCAATTTCACAGCCGTAGCCATTTTTTGACTTGCACTTGCCTCATCTAGTGGTTCCACATCGGTTTTCCTCATTTTGATCAGAACGTCATATGCCTGTTGCAGTGCTTTGACTTTGGGATGTGCAACTCTGACATAGGCTGGCAGACAAATAAACCACAGGCTGTAACTATGACTGAAGAGACACTTAGCCCACTGGGAGGGGCTTACGTAGTACTTCTTGGCTAATTTATGGGCTGTTTTTATCTCCTGTAAGGGTGAAACCAAACACAAAAGCAGACAAAAAATGTAACATCTTGAATCTAGAAATCTAACTCAGATACTGGCTTCTTAAGACTAAGCATTTAATAATAATAGACACATATTCAGCTGAAAATTCATTTTTATCATTCTCTTATTAAGACTCTCTGCAAGCAAAAACTAGCAACAGGATCAATCTTTTTTTCCCACACTAAGCATTAATTTTAATTTAATTTTATATTACAGTCTAAAGCTTAAAAATCCTTTTGACAACAAACTGTAATCTCAGATGGTAATTTTTAAATCTCTTCTGTTTCTTTTATTTGTAAGCGTTCATTCTGAATAGTTACAGAGACCAAACCTCTGACAACATTAACTTATAGTATAAACAGGCAGTGGCAGTTTTACCAAGAAAATTTCTATCTTTCAGTGATCACACAGTGATTACAGTGAGACTCATCTGACCTGTTTTGTCCTCTTTGCCATAAGTGCAGGACTATTTGAAATGCTGCTTCCAGCTGGGTGTCTGCTGAAGGAGAGCTTGAGCTCCTGTGGCCTGTCAAAGAGCTTGAAATCTAGTCGTGGGAAGTTTTTATAGCTATATTGATGATTAAAAAACAGAAAATAAAAGTTTTTCACATACCTACTCATAATAGGAAAGCCATACAAAAATAACAGGTATGGAAAAAAATGACAACAGGAGAATAAAGAACCAGGAAGGAAAAAAGAGAAAACAGCAAGATCCTTTTAGCCTTATTCACAAAGATATTACAAGAAGATGCCTTGGACACTAAACCTCCAAATTCAATGGAAATAAGAACCAGACTGCTAACCATGAAGGTCAGGGGAGCACAGACTATGATTAACAAGGACAACGGCAAAAAACAGAATCCTCATGATCTCCAAGAGAGACAGGAAGAAACAAATCATACTCAGAATGTCTGAAACTCCACACTTCCTGCACAGGGCTGAAAAATACTAAATGCAAGAAATCTGAAAACCGGAGTGCACGTTTTGTTCTTTTGGTTCATTTTCTGCAGATCAGTAGTACTGGGTAGACTCGTAACCCACCATTCATCATTCTCAGCATGGAACAAAGAGCACTGCACTTGCTACAAAATACACAAATGGCTCAAACAGGAAGGACACTGAACACATGCAGAAAAGTATTACTATAAAGTTGGCAAGAAGTTACTGAAAAATTAATACCATAATCTGCATGCCCTCACATATTCACATGCAAAACACTGACTTCTAGACGTTCAGAAATTTACCAGAACCTGGGCAGTTCATATCTTTCAAAGAGATTTTCTGAACACTGTATTAAGGCAAGTCTTGCACCATCATGGAACATCTGCCCGGGCTAAACAGCATAAGCACTCTGGTTTCACTCCATGTGACTGTCTAACTTGTACCTGTATTTTGGCACATCATCAGCAGGTGGTTCTGGTGGCATTATGAAGACAGTGTGTTCACTTTTCTGTGACTCATCAAGCTCAATCAAGCGTGTATCTTCAACAGAATCGACATCCACCTGAAAACAGAGTTTGTGCATTAAGTATAGAGTTTGGCTTTGCAACAAAATGTCCTTTTCAAGGTCAATTATGTTAGAACGTAAAAATATATTTAATATATGCTGTATTTGATTGGATATATACAAATTATACTTCTTCTAAGTACTCAAATATCAAGTCCACAGCCTTGTCTTTCCATTTTTATTTCATGATAAGATATTGTTAAATATTTTCAAGGGCAACATACCTTCTCTCCTTTTTCTGTTCCTTTATCTGGAAAGAGCTGGGGGAAAAAAAAATTAAGAGTTTCTTCTCAACTCAAAACCAGAATCCTAAATAATTCTATTTAAGCTGTGTCACTTGCTGAAATATTAAAGAAGAAACAGAAATTTTCCATGTTATTGTAGAAGCAATCAAGCTCTTTTTCAAATACTTCAGTGAAGAATTCAGTAATCAGCATGCTTTGAATCTGCTCACATTATCTACTAAATACAAAATCCTTAATCTATCAAAGGAAAAGTGCTTTCATTTTGTTTAGTTGAGAGAAACTCCTGTTTTTCAGCTATTTCCAATATGACAACCTGCAGTAACAACAAATTATTAACAAAGTATTCTCTAGATGCATACTACACATTTAGCAGAGAAAAGGAAAGGTAAATTAACTTTTGTCCATTCACAAATGTTAATCTGATTAGAATCAATATTGAATCAAAGACTCAGTCTATAATAATTTGTTATTAAAATGAAGGTTCTGCCCAGAAAGAATCATAAACATATGCTTAAAAGATAAACACAATTCTCTAGCTCATAACTTTAATATTGTGAACTTGGAATTTTAAAGATGAAGCTATAAACTCCACAATCTATCTAGACCACAACCATACCGATGTGACTTCATTAAAAAAACCCAAAAAAACCCAACAATCTTTCTCCTATAACATGCATGTAATGAAAGAGGAACTTATCCACATAAACCAGTCCTGACCACATCTGAAGCACTAGGCATGTTTAAAGTTGAGACTGTGGGAAAAACTACAGTGATTACAACGATGGTTTTGGTCATGGCAGATGGTAGCAATTCCACATTAGAAGGAGGACACTGACATGTAATGGGAAGATATGGATAGTATTTTGCTGAAGTGTCAGCTACTGGTAATTCTCACATTATCTTATAGATTGAAATCCTACACGCCTTTAATTAAAATTTCCTCAACCAACACAGAAATTATGACCACGCAAGAAGATGAAGAAAGGAAAATGACTCAGCAATAACCACCAAGAATTCCAATGCTTTTGAACACTTCCTGCAGAAGTTTTGTACCTTCTCAACAAAAGAATAGGACAGTAACACAAAGTGAACAGAGGAATATTATTTTGTAGCATATTTTTCACCTTTTCTATGCAGTCATCAAAAAATGCCAAGCCAGTATCCTTGTCACTCACAAAACTGCACTCTTCAATAAAGCGGCTGAATATCTGTGTTTTGGTGAGATGTGTGTAGAACTTTGTATAGGCACGGTCTCTGCTTTTTAAAAATCCTGGTTAAAAAAGGGAACACACAACTAAATACCAGTTAAAAGTTCCATAAGAAATCAACACATGAAGTGTGTTCATAAACATAAATCACATAATCAATAAAAATTACTTAAGATGCTAATACACAGTGTATTTGCTTTATCAATAACAACAACTACTTATTTCTACTTGAATTTGGAAGATTAAAATAACAGCATTTTTAATAGCTATTTTTTTAAGATCCTTGGCAATTAATCACTCCCATGTAATCCCTTCTGTTTGTGATTCATTATGCAAGAAAAAGAAGACTACCTTGTACAAAAGCATCCAACGCTAAAACAATACTAAAATAATGTTATTCTTAAAGGTGATGGGCCTGATAAAGTTGAAAACTCTCCAAATGATTACCTAAAAATCTCTTCTCAAATCTCTTTTCCAGTAATTAAAAAAAAAAAAAATCAACAACCCCAGAAGAAGAAACAAAACACCACCATAGACAAAAACCCTGTGACATTTTATGTAGCGTCCGACTCATTAACAGATCTGAATAGTTAATAGTGATGAGGAAGTGACATTTGCTGACTATTGTTTATTGCTTTGCCATATTTCTGATTTCTGCCCCATTCTCTACTATTTTTGTATTTCTATCAAGACCATTACCTCACTCCTCATTACTGGGCTTTCAGCATTTTTGTGTCATACAAATCGAGAAATATTTTTTCATTCTCAAGAGCTGCTCTTGCCCAATATGCCATGACAAGAGGGCACCATGCTACTAATGCTACTAAAAAAAAAGCTTTTTCTAACACTGAAGCTAGTCCAAGCCTGCAGTTCTGCATGTATGTATCTGTGTTCCAATCAACTTTGAATAGCTTAACTTTAGACAACCGCCAAGAACTGTACAACTGAGGGGAACTCTGACCTTTTAAAGTTATGCAGCTCTTCAGCTCTAAAGCTGTAACACTGACAATGCTATCAGCTGCTTATCTGCCCCACCCTCACCTTGATGATCAAACAAGGAATCAGCAGCAGTTGCTTTATTTGAAGGTGCCTGTGTGATTGGCTTGAGGAATGTTCTGTAACCCTTCAAAATAGATGCCATGAAACGGAGAAATGCTTCCTGGATCTCCATCTCAAGTTCTGTCATCTTCTTCTGCCAGGAGAAATCTGCCTCTATAGGAGTCATTTCCACTGCAGAGCCTTCTTGAGTTTTCCGGTGAACTAGCAATGAGCAACACATACAATTCTTTATTAAAAATTCAGTGCATTCAAATTTTTTTTTCCTTTTTGACCAGGTTCATAAGTGATAAGCACTAGAAATCCTGGAACTGTTTTCCAATTGAACTGGTTGACATAAAAGGCAAGTCACCCCAAAAGTGTATTTTTCTAACCCATGTAGCAGTCTGTGACATAAAACAAGGATGTCAGCTCAGTTAATGTTACTTCATACTCAACTGAATATGGTCTTTCAACAATAAATCAACACAAACACAAAGCACCATGTGTGGTAGTTTTTTGCACTCCCTGCCCCAACCCAGCTCCTTTTGGGCTGCTATACAACCTCCAGTCTCCTCAGGCATTCTCTTTAGGCCATGGCTTTGATTAACGAATAGCTCCTGAGCAGTTAAAGGTCTCCTTCAGCTTATCAGAAACATTGGCTGTTCTCTGGAACAGCTTCTGCCTAAAGAACAGAGGGACAGACGCCTAATGGATAGTCTTGGAACACTATTTGCCTGAATCATAGCTCAAACAGAACAGTAGTATTATTATTACTGGACTTCTGAGGAAAATTCCAGTAGTTTGCAGTCTACAAGATGACAGATGACTGAAGATAATATTTTTGTGACACTCTGAAGATTAGTCCTAAGCCAGGCCCTCTATGCTCTCCTGAGCAGCTGTACCAGCTGTACACCTGAACAGGTGTACCAGCACCTCATTTTCAGTAGGACCTCTCAGAGCCCTCCAGCTCTCCAGTTTGCCATACTCTGAGGACCATTGCTGAAACCTCCTGACAGTGTCTGGGCTACCCCCCAGTACCACCCAACCCTCAAAGTTTAACCTGTCACTCCTTGAGTCAAGGGATGGGAGTGTCTCACTGAACTGAAGGTGAATTTTTAACAGGTACATACAGCTTTGCACTGAATTCTTTGGGTCTGTGTGCATATATAGTGTGAATAGATCTAAACACCCAACGTCAAGTATAGTATGAATATTTCCATCTCAGATCTGTAATGAAGTTACTGTGGTGTTTACAGTAAATCTTATTATATCACTCTGTAAATGTTATATCAGTCAATGACTAAATGCTGCTAAATCCTTTAGACAAACACGGGGCTTAGTTGGGACTTGGCCCCTTAGTCTAAGGTGCCTAAGTCACACCTAGGCTCCATCACGAATTTAGAAAGCAAGTGGGTCCTCTCTGAAACTTTTGACTCTACAGAAGGGTCTCCCCCAGCCCTTTATACCCTTGCCCCTTTGCATTCCCAAACTTTGTTACAATCATTCTAGCTTGATTCTAATGTGGTTTTCCTTTCTTGCTTCATCCATGTAGCCAGTGATGGAGTGAATCTTGCTACTGATCTTTTTTGTGCTTTTGCAAATTTATATGAAAGCTGTTTTTGCTGATACCTTTGCTGCTGATTCTTTAAGTGACCTAAACCATTCATTTGTTACATCATGTTTTCCTTGTTCTGAAGAATACCTATCGAAAACTACTTTTCTAACATCAATCCTAACATTTTAGTGCACCAAATGGTGGAAACAAGCAAGTGACATTTAGTTTACTCTTGCATTCTTAAAAAACCAGCAGCAGGTATTGCTGAAAATTACAGTTCCACAGTTATAAGAAAAATACCAGTTATAATAATAAAAATATCTTTACATAAATATAATTAAATATTAAAACATAGCCATTATAATATTGCCAAAATAGAAAAATTATGTAAGAGAGGCCACTGGCAGTGCTCAAGATTGAATTAGGAAGTAGTTCCTAATAAATGATACACACTGCTGATAAAAGTGAAAATTGAGATTTTCTAACAAAGGAGTAAAAGTTATTTGCAAGAAAAAAATCATAGAAAGCTAAGTCAGGAAACACCTACCTCTTAATTAACACTATTGTTTGCATTTGTCATTTACAAGTTTAATGTATCTTATATACATAAATCATAGTTTCTTTCCACATAATAATATAACTTTACATACTCTGAACCATTTTACCTGAAAGGACCTATCTACAGTTAGAAAGAAACAATACCTGAAAACTGTTAGGTCAGTTAGAACTTTGCTCTTATCTGTCACAGACATTCAGCTGAAGACGGTCAGTCTTTATTTTTCTTTTGACAAAACGGTTTGTCAAAAATTAGCTACTCCATTATTTTGTGGTAGAAAGTCTTTACCTAAGATATTCACTAGCACTGGACCCTGGGAGCTACCACCCTGTCAGCCTCCCCTCTGTGCCTGGGATGATCCTGGAAGCTGTGCTAAGGCACAGGGAGAACAGGGAGGTGACTCAAGACACTCAGCATGACTTCATCAGAGACAAGGCTTCCTGACCAAGCCAGTGGCCTATGATGGAGTGATTACATCACTGGACAGGGGAAGGGCTACAGATCTCCAGAACTATGTGAAGCCTTTCAAACAGACCCTCACAACATCTTCTCTCTAAACTGGAGACAGATGGATTTAACAGGTGGACTGCTAGATGGATAAGAAATTGGTTGGATAGTCCCATTGAGAGGGTAGTGGCGAACGGTTTAGAGCCCTGATGGACATCAGTGATAAGTGGTGTCCCTCAGGGGTCTATTATCAGGGCCTGTGTTATTTAATCTTTAATCTTCATCAACAACACAAAGGAATTCTGTGCACCATCAATGAGTTTGAAGATGACACTGAGCTGAGTGATGCTATTTACACACCTGAGGGATTGGATGCCATCCCAGAGGGACTTGGACAAGCTCAGGAACTGGCCCCATGGAATCATGAGATTTAACAAGACCAAGTGCAAGGTGCTGCACCCTGAGTTGGGGAAACCCCCAGTATCAACACAAGGCGGGCAATGAACAGATCTCTGCTAAGGACTTGGGGGTGCTGCCAGATGAGAGGCTAGACATGACCATGAGTAAAGGCTAAAAAAAGAGATTAAATTCTAAGAAGTCACATTAAAAAAGTTTAAAACAAATATATCACACTTCATGTGCTAGGGGGAAATAATTATATTTATATATTAATTTAAAGTTTTTATTTTATCTATTTCACCTGCTGCCAGCTGTGGGTGCAATTTCTTTAAGGTGCTGAGAAGGCTTTTACATGGCTTTTTAGGAAACTGCTTCCAATTGGTGCTCTTCTTATCATCTGATCTAAACCACAAGAGAGATAAAAAAGGACATATAAAATCCAGACAGTATAAAAAAGAGTAACGTAAACACACTCAAGTCACTTCATTTACAGAAGACAATGCTTTCAAATTATTTTGAAATTTTGTAACAGTACCTATTTGTTATAAATAAAAAAATGGGGCTGACATAACTCAGAATTTAATTTCTTCAAATAGAGAACTGTATAAAGTGAGTTATGAGTTTTCTCCAGCCTGTAAGTAGGATCTGCCTTCATATTTGACTTGGACTTTATAGAAAATTTCCTTTTCAGATTTTTTTATCAGCTTTGCTACTATGATTTAAGCATACTCTTCCATATGTGATTATTATACAAAGCCTATTCTAGCATAAACCTTCCATACCACTGCTGATACAAATAAAGGCAGTTCTGAGTACATGTTACTGAAAGAGGCCAGATCAGTCATGACCATCAGAACCTGACAGTCATACAGTACTTTGCTATTGTCTGTGGCAACCCAGTCCCATCTTCACAGTCTAACACATACTAGAAAGACTGGGAATTCAGTTCACAGTTGGAAAATGATGTGGCTGATTAAGCAGTGGGGTAAACTGCCCAAAGGGATGTTCATCTTCTTTAAGCAGAACAACGGATACAATGCTAACCTTTTCTAAGTGGTTGGATATAAATAAAGAGTAAGGAATAAGTCCTGAACTCCTATGCCTCTTTCTGGAAGGCAGAAGATGGGAGAGAATTGCTCTAACAGAGACTGTAACAAATGTCTTTGCCATTAAACCTAACCAGTTATTACTACCCAAAATAACACTGGCACAAGTTGGTTTTGCACTTTGAATCTGTGAAATATTTGTTCCATTATTATTTGCTTTATTGGCTCATGCCAATTTTCATTCAATATAGAAATATCTAAGGAAAGAAGCCAAAGTTTCTGAAGTTAAAGAAAAATTCCATGCTTATGGATGCCTTTGACCACTTTCCCCCCACAATAATGACATGCCTATAAACAATATAAGTGGTACTATTCCAAAAGTGACAGGAAAGAAATCCTGCTTAGAAAATAAAACAAACTCTCAAAACTTTGCCCTTAAAAGGCTAGTTAACAATGAAACCTTGTTAAGTATTACAAAGAGAGTTAAAAAAATTAAAAAGCAATAAGAAAGGTACTTAATTAATAAAAGGCCTTTAATATTTTCTTGGTACAGCTTAAGAAAGCAAGTAGCATAGTTGCTCTTCAGAAGTTATTTTTCTATTAAGCAGTCTTTCTAAGTCAGCAACAGTGCTGTTAAATGTTTTTACACCTAAATAAACAAACAAATAAATGCAGCACTACTGCATTACCATAGAATTAAAAAGGGGCAGAAACCAATGTGGATAAAATTAAATGGAAAAAAAAAAAACTTTATCACTAATAACACAGTAGTTGCATACTTCTGTATTATCTTCAACACAAAGTGTTTTATGGAGATTTGGGCTTACCGACACACCTCCAAAACTGAAAGATATACTCCTTGCTAGTTTAAAAATGCTTTACAATGTAGGTACCAATATCTCACATTTACCAAAGTCAAATGCTATAGATGCCAAACTCCTCTGGAAGTTAAACATATTATATAGATAGGATAAATGCAAAAAGGGCAGCAAAAGCAGAAGAGCTCAATTCACTATTGAAGGAGTAATGTGCTTATAAGACAGTCAAAGAAAGAGTGGGAAAGCCTTTCCAGTTGACTTCCTTGTAAGAAGTCAGGCACTAGGAGATTTTTAGTTCAACAACCAATCCAAGTAATGTTGGTACTTGGTCTTTCTAACAGTCCTAAAAGCATCTTGACATCCTTATCTACCTGCAAAATCACCTGGGTTTATCTCTACTTTTCTGCAACACAATCTTCAAATTCCATTCTCCTTATGAACAAAAATACAGAGGTATTTTTCCCTGCAAGCATCTTCAAATCAGTAAGTTATTTGTCACGACTTTCTTCAATACATTCTTCTTTCACAACACCTATATTAATTCTCTTGCTGGCACAATACTTTGTTACAAACTGATGAAAATGCTTTTTGAATTTTTTTTTTAATAGAGACTTAGGGGAAGGAGAAAAAAAAAACAGATAAAAAAATAAACACAATTTATTTTTTATCATCCATTGTTTACCATTTCCTGTGATGCTACTAACAAAACAAAGCATGTCAGTAATGTAAAGGAAACACTGGCATCAGAAGAGGATGGGTTCTTCTGAGACAGTAAAAATCAAGAAAGCATTTCACTGCTACAGATCAAATTACTAACTCTAACTCAAGTGAGTAAAAAGAAAAGTCAGGAGTTAAAAAATGACATGATGAGTTAAGTAAAACTAAATTTTCGAGAAAGGATGTGCACTTGATTTAGTGATGCTCACCCTCATCTTGGACTAGCTTAGATATGTGTTCCTATCTATGATCCAGTTAAAAATGGTAAGGCAGTTACTAAACACTTGAAAAAACTGATTTTTCATTTCTGTTATTTGTACTCACATCATAGAAACCCAGAAGAATTATTCTGAATTAGTCTCACCTCAAGAACATTCAAAGAAACTGTTCGAGGAATACTTCAATTTAAGAAAAGTACTAAAAATACAATAATTAAGTTAAAATATTTTAGAATTAATGTAGCGAAGACACCAAATTGTGCTTGACTAGTGTCACAAAAAATTGATGCTTGTAATTTCAGAAAAATTTCTTTATTAACACTAAAATAAAGTAGCCCAAGTGCAAGACAGTATCAAGAGCTTTTATGAAATATTCTAAAGCATTCACGATCATGTAATTTGGAAAAGACCTTTAAGATCATCAAGTCCAACGACTTATGTCACACTGCCATGACCACCACAAAACCATGTCTATCACCAAACCAAAGCACAGCATCTACATGTCTTTTGAATACTCCCTAGAGCTGGTGACTCAGCCACTTCTCTGAGTAGTCCATCCCAATGTCTGACCACGAGTGAAGAAAGTTTTCCTACTATTTAATCTAAAACTCCCCCGGGGCAGCTTGAGGCCATTTTCTTCTGTCCTGCTGCTTGTTACCTGGGAGAAGAGTCAGACCTCCACCTGGCTACAACCTCCTTTCAGGCAGCTGTAGAGAGTGATAAGGCCTCCTCTGGGGTCCTTTTCTACATGCTACACAAGCCCAGCTCCCTCAGCTGCTCCTCACAACCCTTGCACTTCAGACCCTTCACCACCTTCTCTGGACATGCCCCAGCAACCCAATGTCTTTCTTGTTGAGAAGGACCCAGAACTGAACACAGAATTCAAGATAGGGCCTCACCAGCACCCAGTACAAAGGGACAATCCTTTCCCTAGTTACTTACCATTGTTATTAAATTTATAGCAAGATCTGCATCATATTTTGTGGGAAGTGCGAAGTGTTGACCTCTGACTTAATAAGTTTTAATTTACTTTAAAGAAAAAAACAGGACAGGAAGAAACAAACCACTTTGGATCAAGCAGTATTTAACAGTTTTGTCTCCTGAGCACTTCAGCAATCTCTTCATCAACAGAAAAATGTAAAATCTCTATAGAACTTACATGTAGACCATGTTTGTGTCTAAGTCAATGCATACAATATCCTGTGGTGGATCGTACAGATCAAAGTATCGTGAATCAACTCCAACAATAAATGGAAGAGGTGCACTGAGTACGGTGGCCAGAGACAAAGGACAGAGGGGGATATATGGACATTGCCACTGAAATGGAAATATCATCTGAAGGAAAAAGTAAATGAAATAAATGCATTAAAACAAGACAGCAGATGCTGTACAAGAAGAAACAAAAAGTTACATGCAGCACATTGAAATGAAATTACTAAAAGCTTTGTAACACTATCAGAAAAAAGTCCCCAAGTTTGTCACTTTAATACAGTATAATTCTGAGACAGCTATGCAAAAATTATGATCTTTCTAAGAGTTATTAGCTAGGACAATTGAACTAAATGCTATTGCTGATAAAAAGTGGCCATTTAGTACACCAGCCATTTTCACTTAAAGCTTTGCTGCTACTGTGGTGTTTAAATCAATTTCTCTCACTGCTGTACAGAGTACTTTGTACTTACAGCTACCACAGCTTCAGCAACTCCTGTCAACACAGCTGGTCTAAGGGAATGGAGGAGGATCTTGCCTTCTAGTAATACAAAGAGTAACAGAGTGGCACAGTTTTCTGGTCCAAGATTCATGAGCAGAGTGCTAAAGTTTGCTCCACTAAGGAGTGGATGAGAAGGGAGAAAAAAAGAAAAATGTTACAGGGTTTAAAAAAAATTCACTACTATCAAACTCCTGCCAACTGTCAATGTTTGGAGTCAACTAGCTGAATGGTGCTAATACACAAATACCTATCTACCTAGTCAATAACTCTCATGTCATTTAAAGGCTTGTACTACCCCAAAGAAACCTAAATTTGAATTCTATTGCTAAAGAAACATACACTAAATCATGCTACTGCTAAATTTGTGTTTACAGCACTCTATCTCAGAGATGCACTGGCATCTTGTATTCATAACCGTAAAGCAAATCTAATTGCCAATTCAAAAGAAAAAAATACCAGCAGTTTCATATGATGAGTTACCTCACACAAGAATCATGAACTAGAGTATCCATTTGATCTTAGAATCACAGTATCAAATTCCTGTATGAGTCAAAATTAATCCATCATTCTGACAGCAACGTGCTTTTAGTTTCTACTATTTAGTCTCCATTTAATCGGTTGGAACTGTATTCATTTAGGAACTGAGTACAAGGATGTAAAATCTGTACTTAGAAAAGTTCTTACAATTTTTTCAATTGCTTTGCAATTTAGTGCCTGGTTGCAATTTTTCACCCAAGTGCTTGTGTAACAAATGTGATTAAAGATGGGATTCTTCTGCATAAAGAATATTACATGATAACTCTTTGGGGTGGAGAGAATAAAAAGGGAGAAGATTTTGGTTTTTAACTTGAAATCAACAACGAATGTTGAAATAAAACTACGTGTCACAATCATAGGGAGCTCTAATTCAGAAGATGCAGGCATCATCCACAGAGACTGGATCAACCTTCAAACACAAATACCAATTTGTAGGTATATCTTTGAATTTCCAAAATGTTTGCACACTTGTGCATTCATGGATTTCACCTAACTGCTTATGTTGTTGTCTCTCTTGGATCCAAAAAGGGAAAAAATCAAGATAGTATGCTATTAAATTTTGCTTATTACACTAGGTCTGAAAATACAAGATCTTTAAATATAGGTATTTTTTTTCTCCTCACAAACACCTTATTATTCCTTTAGAGTTCCTACAATAACCTGGCAATTCATCTTTATTTCAAGACAATTAGTGATATCATACTCCCACAAGGGGCACATGTATGTCAAGACAAGACTATAACATTATAAATGCATATTGAGCTTCCTGTTTATAATACCTCATGATATTGCACTAATTTATGACTTCTTTCTGCAACTGACTCCTGCTTGCCTCTGAT
Organism: Pycnonotus jocosus; assembly: GCA_013400435.1. Lineage (NCBI taxonomy): Eukaryota > Metazoa > Chordata > Aves > Passeriformes > Pycnonotidae > Pycnonotus > Pycnonotus jocosus. The sequence goes on from VWYP01023817.1 coordinate 14,342, forward strand.
TTTCTCAAGTAGCATGCATTTAAAGCATTAATAATGATACCTTAGTGGCAATGGTGTAGAAACTGGCTGTGACAATATTAATGCATCATGGGCAGAAAGCTGAAACACATAAAGCAGTATGTGATTGACATGAACAACCCCAAAGTTAATACAGTATAACATCCCAATATAATTATACATCCACAGTCTCAAAAACTGCCTGGCACACAGACACAGTGTCTTTGGGATGTGCGTTCACTAAGTGAGCCGAGGTCCTATTAGTCACTGAAACAATTCTGAGAATTACGGGAAATCACCTGTGACTCAGTGTTGAGCATGTAACTGCTGCTAGGTGATTAAACAGAGAAGCACAAAAGACAGTGCCCCGGGCAACAAACCTCTGACCCACAGCAGTGGGTGGACAAGTGAGGGGAAGACAGAAACATTTGAGGCAATGCAAATGGTGCCTATAAAATGAAAGCATAATACATGGCAGCTATTTCATAAGCACACTTCTGCCATACACACCACCCAAAGTATGAAATAGTTTGTTTCCTTTCCTAAGTTGTCTCAGGTTTGTATCTATGAGAGAAAAGATCAGCCCATCCATCTCCTCCTCTCACCCTTCCAGGAAGTGTGTATTTGAAGCCAAGTGAAAAAACAGAAAGGAAGGAACCAAAGGCAAAAGAGGGTTTGCTGTTGCTGCAGCTTAAAATGCATGAAAATACTTTGCTTACCTGCACAAGAATCCTTGGCCTTTGTGGTGAAGGGAAAGGTATATTGTGCATAAAATGGGATATATGCCTGCAAAGAAGACAAGATATTAGAAAACAGCACCAGGGAGTAATGAAAGGCTGAAAACAATGTTAACCACATTTTAGAATTAATATGGTAGCATATTTTAGAAAGACTGTTAAGATTTTTTTACTGTTTTAATAAGTCTAAGAGCTTACTTATGCAAGCCAAAATGAAAATCTTCATTCACTCAGTTGCATGCCTGAAAATTAATACTGGCACCTTCAGCTATGTAAGCAAAAGATATGAACATAGTGGCATTTAGGCAAGCCACTCAAAATCCCAGGCAGCTGTTCTACAGTTTCTAAAGAGATTCTGCTATGAGAAAGCATATATTTCACTGCCAGATGTCTTAATAGTCCTGAAGATAACATCATTTTTCAGCCAACTTTCAAGACCATAACAAGCATCCTCTGCAGAGTTTGCACACGTATTCACAGACAAGCTGAACAAACTGCAGTGCTTGGAAACAGACACAGATATTTGCTGCTAACGTACAGCATTTCTGAGCTTATTTTTATTAAGCTAAAACACAGGATTGCAAATGCAGCATGTATCACAGCTTAGCCTGGTTCTGTGCTTGATGTAGCTAAAACAAAGGTAAACAGGCCTGACATATTCTAAAAAAGACCCAGACTAAAATCCAGTTAGCTTTGCTGGCACTGCAAGAGCCAGTACTATAACACAGAAGCAGTAATAATTTCTATCAGTACCACATGAGCTAAACAGGGCAAAGATGATGATGGATTAACTATAGCAACTCAGCAGCTGTGACATGTACATGATTTCTTGAGCTTACAACTACATTACCACATCAACTTGAAAAATGTTTTACATACTTTTCAATGGGAAGAGGATGAGGTCCAGAGACAGAGAGTTTGTAGATGAACATAAGAAATTTTCTAAATGCTTCAAAGAAAGGCCAGTGTGAGAGAAGACAGATGCATTTGTTTGAATTGATGGTCTTGGAAGTAATCACTTTTCTCTCTACAGTCGTCAGAAGACCCAGCTGCGACTGCTGTTTTTCTGTTAGCAGCTCCCGGGGGTAAGGCTCATAAAACTGGATAGCAGCACCGTAAACCTACAAGACGAAGAAAAACAGCTAAGCAGGCCCAGTGTTTCACAGGAATATGGGCTAGAACTTTTGAGGCATCTTTAAGTCTTTGCAGTTTGTACACACTACAAAAGCAGTACACTGCTTTTGCTGGTACCTTATGAAATTAATTATTTATGACTTATGAATTATGAATTTATTCATGTAACATGCACAAAGCAACCCTATAAACAAAATGCCTTGAACTCTCTTCCTTATTTTCATTGCACCTCCTTCAACAAAGTACTCATACTCAATTGAAAGGGAAGAAACCAAACCTTCATTTTGTGACAAAACTTTATCCATTAATCATCTGGGTTAAAAACATCCCCAAAATTCCAAACCCAAACCCTCATGACATATTTCTGTTCAGTAAATTCCTCTATCATTACCAAAATAAACAATAAAGCTATTTTAGCTTTGACTTCTCTCATTTTATCAAGTTAAAAAGATACAAATCTTTTCTAATATTGCTTCCCTATTTGTGTTTCATAACTGAGTTATTCTGGCAAGCTTAACAAGAATTAATAAGAAAGAAAAACAGTAGCAGCTACTGCATTCCTCCTTGCAAAAGAAGTATTAATATTTTGGAGAAATGTGGTTTTGTCTGTTTGGAAATGGAAAATTATGTAAATTTTTCTGTTAGGGGCATGAGACAGAGTGGAAGTTGAGCTGTTATCACCAACAGAGTCAAACTGCTATTTATTAGAGAGCTAATAAAATATTTACACAGAGAGCCAATCACACATTACAATCACTTACTCCCTCATACAGTTCACACACACACAGAGTTGGCAAGCTGAAACAACAGCTGGCAGACCAACCCTAAGCAAAGGCTCCCTTGCTTCATCAGGAGTACCTCTACTACCTTCCCATCCATAACCCAAGTCACACAACATATTTTTGGTGTCTTTGTGTGCTGATGGCCTTATATCTGAATGTTAAAAGACAGAATCCAGATGTTCTGAATCTATCCCTTTATGCAAATTCAATAAGATCACTAGGTCTTGGAAGCTCATTAGAGTCTTTCATATCCTACCTCTCAGCACACACTCTTCCTCTCCTTGCCTTTCTGCTTTCTGGTAACTAGTTTTCAATTCACCTACAGAGATATGTACAGAGCCCTACTACATAAAGTCACACACCCTGTTATATAAAGTCACACAGAAGTGTCTTTTAAGATAACCACGTGAAAACTGTAACAATTTGCTACATCGCTAACATATGTGTTAAGTTCTCTGTAATATACAGACTACACTTCCATTCCTATTGCATGAAAGAACAGAGAAAGCCATGTGCTGTGAGCTTTGGTTTTGTTAAGTGTATGGTTCAACCTACATAGGAGTAAACATCACATACTCTTGCAGCTGCTTCCTGTTTCAGTTCAGTTTCATCTTACATGAAGGCTTAAGAAATATAATTTTATAAGAGAAATATTAGACAATGTATTTCTCAAACACAGAAGAAATAATCCCTATCTGTCTCCATAACAGCTATCTGAAACAAAAACACAGCGTGGAGCCATACCTTTTCTGCAGAAGAGCAGGTCAGTACAAACGTTGAGAACACTGGTAGTGGATATTTGGTTTGAGGGTCCCAGCACTCAATAGTAGCTCCCATAGGAAGGCAGAACAGAGGTACAGAGTCTGACAGTGGAAATGATTCATAGTCCTCTTGAGGATACCTGAAAATTAAGCCTCAAAAACATAAAAAAGAAAAGTAAGCACATTTGTTCTGTAGACCCTAAATACTGCAAGCAATATATTTTCCACAAAGTACAGCTACATCTGAACTTATAACTTTTTAACTGAATTTTATAACTAGGGATTATAGCTGCAAAGAGGAAGTCTTTCATCTGACAGTAAGACTATGCTATCCAAGTAGCAATCATTTGAAAATAGTGTATGAATACTGAAGTTATCCTTTGAGATATTACATTTTTAGTAACTGCTCAAAAACAGTACATAATGAAGATTTTATATCAAATCAGTTGGGAGGTACTTGCGCTATTTAAATGTGCCACTGGAACAGATTTTAATAGAAATTCCTATGAAGAGAATGATAATTTACTCTACAAACAGCAGTAATATTTTCACTGAAAACAGGGTGAACTAGCTGACTGTCTGCATTCTCTGCTACTCTGTATATCTAACTCTTGCTGGTAGAAAAAAGACACACAACCATGGGTTTACTACTGCTGCTCCTCCTGCTTGTTCTGTGGTACACCAACTTAATTATCTATTCTTTGAACTTCTATTTGGTAATTTACTCCTTTCAAAGCAATTTGGTGCACTTACTGCTCAGCAGAAATGCTTCTGAAAGTTTTTCTGGGCTTCCTCAGAAAAAAAATAATCTATAGCAATGCATTAAAAAATTCTTGAAAGCCAGACTTCTCATTTATTATTCAGAATATTTTTCACTCTCCTCAAATAAGGAACAAGAAAATAGTTGCAGAATTGAAGGGAAGAAACACATTTAACTTTCAAATTAAACAGAAGATACTTAGACATAGAATGAAATACAAGTAAGCCTGAACAGGATTTTAATTACTCCTCCATTATCACCAACAACAGAAATATGAAGTATTTTCTTACATCTGTAATGTTTGCTAAGACAAAAGTTTGCTAAAGCTTCTCAGTTAGCAAGCCTGTCATGATAAGAACTAAAATAATAAAGAAAAATGCTATTATTCCCTTCTTTTGTTTTTTACTAGGAAAAAATTAAGGAGAACAAAGAAGGCATTATAGAAGCTGATTTCAACTGACATCATCCACAATAGTATTCTGACACACAGCACTTAAATTTTTAAAATTATTGGTTTATTTTAATAAGGAATTTGAATCCTTTTGTTAAAATGTTAAGACAGCTTCCAAAATTACTTACCCGCTTTATATGCTAAAGAGTTAGAAGCTGGCACAGACTTCTTGTAACAAAGGTATACACTGGAACCCCACTGAAAGAAAGAAATTTCATCTCAGAACCAGCAAAAATGACAACAAGCAACAGCAACCAAGCATTTTAATATACTCTCTTTACAAATAAATCAGACATTTTAACAATAAAAATTACAGAATAAAATGAGCAGCTTGCTGCTGAGTGCATATAAATGACAAAAATGAGAATTCACTTTTCTGTCATTTTTTAGAGATTACAGTATTTACATAAAATAACTACACCACACACCACTACACCACTCTCTGACCTATTTCAACAAAAGAGTGAAGCAGATTAATTTTCACCTTCATGTCTCCTTGGTTATTTAAAAGTAGACTCAAATGGGGATCTCATTATGGGAAGTCAAGTTCTAATCATCATAATTCATAATTTGAAGATTTTATTGTACTTCTATAAACTTGTTATTGACATAGTGTTTTTGCAGTTTTTCTAACTATACTCTACCATTCAAAAAAATGCACTTATTCCACTGCAAGTAAACAAAATGCAAAACACTAAATAAATAAAAGAGAATCAATTAAAGCAAAGCACACTCAGAAACTCTTAAGCAGCAATTATCATCCTTACAAAGCCTTAGTAATATAGGCATTATGAATAACTACGAAAAAAGTGTTTCTGATTCATCCCAAGTGTCAGCATCCCCAAAGGGTGTGGGAGACACAATTTTACAAAAAAAAGTAAAACTTCATTGTACTACTCATGAAGTAGCGAGAAATCAGTATGAAATAGTAATTTCCAACATGAAAGGAAACCAAAGCAACAATACCTACAAAACTGACACCTCACACATGGCATAAAGAATGAAAGAATTGTGATGCAGTGATACAACACAATTACAACAGTGCTAAGAAGAGTTCAAGGAGCTCCTCCTTTAAATATATGTGTTGGGCTAAAAAAGAAAAATGAAAGAAAGAAAAACTCAAGCTTATAGATACTCACCATGCCACAATTTAAATTCTTATCCACTTTGCAGAAGGTGTGAGGAGGGGTTTCCCCTTTGCTGGTAACAATAACACAGATGTCTGTCACAGCCAGCGAGTTCTGAGGCCGCACGGGAGGGGCCCTTCGGTAGGTGATGAAGATGCGCTGTGAAGAAGCCGAGCTGTTGTTCACGTTGGCGCAGCGACCATATGGAGTAGCCTGGATCACCTCACAGCCCGAAATGACGCGATCCTTCCCTTCATAGAGAACCCTGCACACGGGAAAGAAGCACTGTTATATGCATTCAAACAGATACAGGGTTACTTGAACGAATTTGGAGAAAAACTCCAGCCATTAGCTATCTATATCACCACCGCAAAATTTTAACATGCATCTCTTATATTGTCTTTCATTATGCAGCATTTGAGGTTGAAGAAACTGCAGAGAAATATTTAAAATTATACTGAACTCTCTGTGGAAATAAATCAGAGTTACAGAAAAATAAAACCAAGCTACATTGAAAAGGATTTAGTTACAGAACTAGTTGGAATGCTGCATTATCAATGAAAAATAAATATAATTTCCACTTTAAATGCTTGTACACATGATAGTGGATAATTTAATCACTAAAATGCCTGCTAAGTCTTTTAAAGCTTGTTTTCTTCTGTGTGCTCTCAGGTGCAGAACCAGCCTAACAGCAGCATTTCCAGGTTGCAACATCAATGTTAATATACTACCTACTGGTTCAAGATATTTATAGAGAAAGGACATGTAACTGAACTACATCTAAACTAAGTAAAGTTCTGGAAGAACACGAACTTTGTTCTTTCTATTGGGTTACCTCCTCCATAAAGTTGAAAAACCTCAAACAAAAAACCCAAACAACTACAACAGCAGCAGCCCTCAGGCCACATTCATTGTGCATACGGAGTGTACATGAACTCTTCACATCACCGTCTTACATTAATCAGAAGAAAATACTAATACTAACTAGCAATCTCCAAAAAAACTTTCAGTTTGGTTTTATTTCAGTTTCATTTATTTCAGTTTCAGTATTTTAAATAAAGTAAAAATTATAAATTTATCCAGAAACATTTGTCAGCTGTCAGCTTATGAGAAGGAACACAGCATGAATGAGACTGTTCCAGCAGTACAATTTAATAAGTTTACAAGTATTCTAAGAAAAATACTTTAAGTGTTCAAGACTTTATCAGTGGGTTCGCCTCTCACCAAAAGAAAATAGAAAATGAAAGCAACATACAGCTCTTCATGTAGACTACAGAAGTATTATTACACCCACACCATTTCCTAACCTTATGTATAGTTCTGAACTTACAGTATGATGCTGTATCTGCAAGCGAAAAGAAAGCCACCATCCATGAATCACTCAAATGAAACAATGGTTTTAATGATTCAGAGAAAACACTCAGAAGTGATGCATGAAATACTGAACATGACACCCTGTATATACAATTTCCTCCCTGACAGGGTAAGTTTACTTCTACTTGTTTCAACTTCCAAGTGTCTGCCTTTGATTAATTAATACTGATCACAGTAAGACTTGTTTTCCTCCTTTTTACATTTATAGTTTGGTCTCAATCATAAGTACACATTATTTTCTACATTATTCTATCAATGCTAATACAGTTTCATTTCAAGCAAAATGTAAACCAGTTTCCTCCAGATATTAGAGGATCTTTGCAAGAAAGACCAAAAGAATCTGATCATCTCATTGTAAGACTATCTGACATTGTACGTGGAAGTTTCATCACACCCAGTTTTACTGATTTATAAGTACACTTCAGTGCATCAGGTAATAGAGTTTAGAAAGAAGAAATACAACCTTGCAGCTGTTGAGCTAAAACCCTAAAACCACAGAAAATTTTGCTTTTGGAAAACCATTTCAAAACAGTCAGACTTTTGTGAATTGCATTTGTCAAAGACTGCTGCCCAGTTTGACTCCGCCTTCTCTAGGTCCAAACACAATTCTGTCTCTCACAGCTCTTAGGCAAAATATGCCTTTATAATTCCTCTTCCTCTCTCATTGTGCAAGAATTGAAAAATAAAGAAACTTATATAAATATTGTAAGATCAGAAATGCAGTGGATAAGCAAAGGGGAAAGACTGATAGACTGATTTATCTTTTATTTCCACTGCCATCTCTAGTATTATTTGTCTGAACAAACAAGTTTTAGTTTCATCATTATTACCCCACACTGTTCTAAATACCCAGCTGCAGTTGTCACAGTGGTGGGATTAAAGAACAATTGAAGATGCTGGCTGTTAAGAATATCTTCTAGTTTCTATTACCCTTCTTGAAGTTTGAGTTTATTTTCTTTTTTGAAATACAACTGTAATGAAGAGGATCATTTGTTCAATTGATATGCCTGCAGGCATTTTCAGAAATCAAGGGTATAGAATCACAAGGGTCCTTAGCACAGAAACCCTGAGTAAAGAAAGCTTCCCATACCACTTAAAAAAAAAAAAAAGAGAATTTCTTTACTTACCTAATAGACATTACCTAACTTTTGCATTACTTGGTATTACAAGAACCTCTGCTTCAGACAAGAAGCCTGATAGTCTCTCTTTTCTATACTAAGCATTATGAACTGCAAAACCACTTGTACTTTAAAAAACCGCCATTTTTCTGTCAGGTTTTTCTTCTATGTAAGAAAGATGTGCTGGATCTCTAACAGATTCCTAACTGAAGTGTAAAATAAAGAAATGAGATTTTGTTCAAAAGTCTCACTGCACCTAAACCAAAACAGATCTCAAATCTCAGTTCTTGTCTGTTTCTGGAACATCAGCAAAAACAAAAACAACAAAAAAAAAAGCCCAAAAAAACCCCAACCAAACCAAACCAAACAAAAAAAAAAACAACAACTGTGAGGAAAGCAACAGAATGACAGTAACTGAATTATTTCATAGACATACAAGCCTAAGATACTAAATTTTACAGCTGTGGAAAATGATCTTAGAGATCTTTTATCCTAGGAATGAACCTTTATTTTTCCAATTAATATTTTTTCCAACTAATTAATCTCATTAATTCTAGGAAATGTAACATCCAGAGGCATGGCACATGACCTAACTGTATACAAGTAAGTAATTGCAGCAGGAATTCACTCTAGCAACTTACAGACACTTCTATTAAACAAGCAGTGGACAAATAGAAAGGAATGAAGATGGAAGACACAGAAATAACAAATGCACGGACAGTGGCAGACAAACAGTATCTCCCTCTTCACCAAACAGCATTTATTTAACTACTTGCCCCAAAAATAACACTGAAAGAAATACACAGACAGACACAAACATTCATCAAGAATCACTTGAATGCTCTGACTATGACATAACTCAGTTTTATACATACACTAACAACTCTGACATAAGAGGACACATTTCATTCTTTCAAGGGATGTATTCTTCTTTACTCTTCCTCAATATGTACATATTGAGTTCACTCAGCATGTCAGATAAGCTCAAAGGTAAAATACTATTTCACACTGGTTCTTTAATAAAAGAATAGAAAACAGCATAAATCAGCCTTCAGACTGTACATCCATCTCTTGCCTGAACTCTACTTTTATCTGAACACAGTGGAATTCATTGGAAAAAAAACCAAAGGAAAAAAGATTGCTCCAACCATCTCTTGCACATAATTGCAAAGCAGGAGGAACAGCAGGGGGAGAATATGCATCATTGCTCTGAGAGAAAAGACTGCCATGATGTGTTACGTGTGACACCCTAACTAGATCTGTCTACAACAAAATACAGAATAAATGCTATTTGCCAAATGCCATCACCTTAGCCAACTACTTGCCTATTTTGTTCACAAAATCTCCCAAGGCATCCAAGCTCCTAAAGTTATGGGAGACACAAAATAAACATATGCTATCCAAATTGCTTCCTTAAAGGCACATGCTGAAGACTGATTTTTCAGGAATTCCTTTGAGGAAACACTCCCTATAGAAATTCTTCCTTCTGTAAAAACTTAGTGAAGTTTAACAAATCAGTCAAAATGTAACTTCACACTGTAGTGTCTCTTCTTGCAGTGCCAGTCACACACATGGGAAAAGATTATGTTAAAAATCACAGTTTCACTGAAGACTAATGGAATGCAGGTTAGATGATTAAAACAAACAGAAATCAGAATGTACCAGACCAGCTTAATCATATAACTCGAACTATAACCCTTACGAGTGAACTGTCTTGCCATGAAGCTGCATTTATTACTCAGATTTCACTATCAGTCTTGCCCTGACTGGACACTGTTTGTCAGTAAGCTCGCAAATTTTAAGTCAAAAAAAGGGTATGGAGGCTTCATGCCCAAGCATTTAAGCTTATAAATGAAAATAACTAAAGGTGTTATAGCATATATATAGATGCATGATTTTTACTCCCTACTATTTATTTAACAACTAAGTAGGGAGAAAAATATGCGTTCTTTATTTAGTCATAATTGTAACAGCACCATACAACCAGGCTCTATTTTCTTTGTCATTATATCCCCAGTAGTTGCACAATGTCCTTATACCTTTTTAAGTTATATCTTTTACCATAAGAGTTAAAGTGAATTCCATAAAGTGATAATTTTTGACTTCTGAAGTCATAGTTTTCAGACAAAGCACGTTAATATTTCTGGATTTGGACTACATATTTTCTGTAAATTAGTTCTGTGTTATTCTGTTGTCTTTCATAAAACTGCAGCAGAGAACTTAATTTCTCCTATTTTACCAGCTTCATCTCTCTCTCCCATCTTTTAAACTAAAACACTGTTGTTAATTTTAAAAAGACAAGTTGCCTAGAAGACTGACACTTTGTTCGATGTATTCTATACAGAAACACACATTAAGCAATACAGATTCAAACAGGACAGTTTTCTCACATCTCCTTTCACCATCATCTATGAAGAGTAAGATTCTATCGTTATTGAAGGAGGAACTGAACTGCAATAGATATCTTACCCTATGTCAGTAAGAGGTGGTTTGTCCCGGCCTCTCTTGTAGCAAAGGAAAAGTTCAGGACTCTTTAGACTTCCATAGTTTAAGTTGGCTTGGAGGGCTGTAGGGGTGGCCTCAACACAGGTATATCCCTCTGGGACAGTTTCACCAGCTGATTTAATTATCACAGCAATGTCAGTAATTGGAGCCTTGGGACCAGTTGACTTTGTCTCATGTCGGCTGATTTCTTGGTCCAGGAGGGTTGCTGTGTCAGTATCAGTGAGCCCTGCCACCACAAAATAGTCAGCCACACGTGGACCTTTGTCTTCTATCATGGTTATGTCAGTACTTCCTGGGGAAAAGAGAAAGAAATCAAACATTCTGCTTTCAAACTCAAACCTTTCTCTCAACAACTATGAGAGAACTATCAACTCTCTTTTGATAAAAGATTTTTGCAAATAGAAGAGTTCTTATATACAGAGTTCATGGAAATTCTATGGAAACCAAAAAACAAACGTTGACTTTTGCTGCACAGAAAAGATACTGAAAGATATTGCAGGTAATAAGATTTCGGTCCTAGCACCACAGCAGTAAGGTTTTAGAACAAGGAAGTGAGATACAGGATAACACAAAGCTCTTAAAACACAGTAGCTACACAGAAAATTGCTTCATGTTATCAATTAGACTGCTCCCGGCTATACGCTGATGAAGGTATCCCAGTCTAAAAGCATCCATACTTTTCTGCCACTGCTCATGAGCAATTTGA